>CATKHJ010968132.1:0-28921 GCA_949750685.1 Vernicia montana
TAGGAATAAGAATTCTTCTTGTTTGCCTTAGTTTATATATACAGGACTAATTTAGTTCCTCAATTTGTAATTTTGAGTTGATCGATGTTATCCAATTGCTGCATATAAACCATTTTGGTTGGGTACAGAGGAGTTAATCTAGTCTAAGGAATCGTAAAACCATTATATTAATTTTGTTTGCCCACCAAATGTTTGTAGTTTTGCCAAAGAGACAACAAAGCTTCTTCTTACTTTTCAGATTTTCTTTCAATATAATGCTTCTATAATCTTAAAATATTATTTCTTCATTTATTTGTTTTCTAGCTCCCAAAAAATTATCACATTTGGTTCTATAGATAATGCTAATAAATTATCATTGACTCTTAGCAATGGTTTGAAGCTGCAATTGTATGGACTTCACCAGGTTGCCATTGAAGGGCCTTGCCATTTACCCCAACCCATGCCATTGAAGTTTTCTGCTCGCTCAAAATGGTATTGACTATCTTTTATTTATATTTTTTTTCTTAGCTGCACTTCTTCAGATTTAACTTAATTGAGAACTTGACCATTGAATTGGGACATTTATCAAAATTGTGTCATTTAATTGAATGGTTGACTATTATTAAGATTTAATTTAAAATTACATTACCCTACTGATGAGCGTTGGCTTAGTGGTATTAGATTCGTCTCTGATCAGTTTGAGCCAAATTAACTAAAAAAAAATCACATTACCCTTCCCTTCTTGGCATTAGCTTGGTCAGGTTTTGTAGTTTGTGCAATTAATTGATGAATGAAACTAGTTGCATTGTTTATTCTAGGAATGCATGGCAACAACTTGGGAACATGAGTCCAGAGATGGCTATGGAGCAGTATATTAACCTTGTTTCAACAAGTATTCCTGAATGGATGAAAGATGCTTTTGGGGTAAGTATTTGTTCTTAAATGGGTATCTGTTTTCAGTCACAGTGAAATATTATAAAGACTACACCTTTTACACTCTCTTCTTACAGGAAGAAGGTAAAGAAGAATTTTTAGATAATAATGGAACTAGGAACCTAGCTTAGCTTCTGGTTTTAAGTCAGCTCTAGGAAAACAAACAACGAGGTTTCTAGATGATATTTGAGAGGTGACTCTAAATGGGTTAACTTTGTTTCTTAGCAAAGTTTTACTTTTCACCTCTAATTGAGTCTAGAAGGTGTATATTTTAAATTTCCTTATTGTCTATCTTAGCAGGCAGACTAATCAAGTTCATTAGGTTTGGTGTTTGATATTTCATTTCATAAAAGCATAAACAATCTTCTCTTCTTCCTTGTTTGACCATAGTTGTGATTCAGATTCTACCTCTTGGGTGTTTGGTTTTTTTATTTACTATGGCAAATATCGGTGCTAGTAGCAGAATTTTTTGGTCATTACCATTATGAGCTTTTTCTAATTGCATCTCTATCAACTTTGAATAACCGGGTTTGAAGATCTACTTCAACCTGCAATAAGATAACAGACTTTAAATCTCTCAAGTTAATTTGAACTTTCTTTAGTATTAGTACAAATGTACGATTCATTAGTCAATAGATACATAACTTAATGGTTTACGGTCTTTGGCGAAAAAAAAAAAAAAAAAACTTAATGGTTTAAGGTAGCAATATTCCAGGCATTATTTCGTTAATCATGGATAGAAATAGATTACCCTTAGCAGTTGATATGCTTGCTCAAGATAATTATGTACGTGATTAGTTGGCTTTAGAATGGAGGTATTTGATTAATTTTGCTCTGTTCTGCATCCAGGACCAAGTGAGAAAGTTGCACGCCTAATGCCGATTGGGGCCATCACCATCCAGGAACCTTGCAGCTTCCAATTGCCTACGAGGGGAAGCCATCATTGAGGATTGGAAGCGCCAGTCAGTTGTAGGGATTATATAGCTTATAATGTTTCGATGCTAATAAGGATTTAACAATGTAAATGAGTAACTATTCCTTCTCATTCTTGGTTCTTGTAAATTAGTAGTTAAAGAGCAAACAATTTCAGGATTAGATCAATTCCTCAATTATATCTCTCCTCTGTGAAAAAGAAGAAGATTTGTAATATGCCAATTCTTTTCAAAATTTCAAGAAATTGCAAGCCTTTTGCACAGCTAGCAGAATTTTTTCATTAATCTTGTAAAGATAATGATTATATTCTAATGTTTATAGTATGAGTTAAGGGATAGCAAAATGAGATTCTTTACAAGATTAATTAACAATAAAAATACACAAATTAACAGTAAATAAGGATAAGTAAATTAATATGTGTGAGCAAGCATGGTGCATGGTCCATATCCATAGTAGTTGCAAGCATGAAGTGTACAAGAGGTGATCACCATCTTCCATGTGAAGATTAGCATTTATTCTTTTCTTCCTCTTATAGCCATAAGTTTTATTGGTGTGGGATGTCCTTCACCCTACCTAATTGCCCTCTTTTATTAGGTAACACATCAAAACTAAAGAGTAGACATGGATTACCAAAATAAATTATATGCTTTTGGTCGGGGAACCGTCCTGCTCATTCATGCTCCATCGATTTTTTTTTTTTCCGAGTAAATTTGATTTTGACTAAAATTTGAATTTGAATATTTTTTAATGGGATTTTAGTGATTTTGTTTGAAATGTATCCTAAATATATTAAATAATTAACTATCATAATTACATAAAGCTTGTCTCCATTCACTCTTTTGATTAATAAAAAATAATATTTTAGATAGATTTACATAAAATGTTAAATTTGATTAGCCAATTGAATCAAATATGAATTAAAGATTAAAAAAAAAAAAAACTCTACTTAATTTGACTTGATTGGAACACGATCCATCCACCAATAATAAAAATATTCATCACAAATAAATTTAAAAATTATCATTTTGATTATATTTTTAACTTTATGCATAACATATTAAAATAAAAATAGTATAAAATACATCATAATATATTCACAAACAAATTTTCCCTTTTAAGTCATGTTTAAGGGTTGAATATTTAGAATGATCATTTTGATGAGATTTTGTCTATTTTGTAAAGTGACAAAGTAGTGTGAATTGACCAAGGAGATTCCTATGCAAATGAAAATTAATAACAGTTGAGTGTTATTATGTTTTTATAGTTATTTCCCTTTTTTGTAGTTAAAAAAAATAATTGTATTAATTAATTATTAAATAATCTTAATTAATAAATATTAGAAATTAATAAAAATTTATTAATATCTATAAAAGTCTATCAATATTTATAAAAAATTTTTTAAAATAAAATTTTTAAAAATCATTTAAAATTTTATAAATTCTACATAAATTATTAAAAATTTATATACTGTTCAAATGTTATTAAGTTAAAAAAAATTTATAAAAGTTTTAATTCTTAAATTTCATTTTATCGTGTTTCAAAATTTATTCAATTAAACGCACCGTTTTAGTAGAATTTAAAGAAAGAAAGAAAAGAGAGGCACTTGGTTCCATCAACTCGAAATGCGTGCAACTGTTTACCAAATCTGAAATCAAAATCTTGAATTTAATTGTTCCAGATCTCAAATTTCTTCAATTTCTTGTTCTTAATGAGATGGGAGTAGTAATAGAAAGTTCTGTTTGGAAACCAAATCCCTCATTGAATATATTCATTTTCATCTGTTGTTTCTTCTCAATCGCTCTTTTCCAAAATTCATCCAAATCGAACAATAAGACTAACACATTCTCTTCTTCTTCCTCCTCAAATTTTGTTTCTTTCCAGCGAAAGTTTCTCTTTTTATTCTCTCTCTCTTCAGGTCAGTTTAATTAGCTTTTGATTGGTTCAATTTATTTATTATTATTATTATTATTATTATTTTAATTATGGTTGATTGTAGTTATGGAAGGGCTGTGGTCGGTTTTCGAAGAGTTTGAATTGAATTATTATGGAGTGAGTAAAGAGCAAAGTGTGATGTGTCTCTGTGTTGGATTTGGAACTGCTCTTCTTTTTGGTACTTTCTTAGGGATGCTTTCTGATTTTATGTAAGCAATTACTAACTTTAACCCTGTTTTTGTAATACATGTTAATGTAATTGCAACATAGAAATTATCTTCTCATATTATGGATAAATTCTAAGAAAACTGATTGTGGCATGCTTGTTTGTAGAGGTCACAAGAAAGCTTGTTTGATCTTTTGTATCCTACACCTCTTTGTTGGCTTATGGAAGAGGATTATGTCACATCCTAGCATTTGGTTAGCAAGTATATGTTTGTCCCTCGCCACCTCAATATTTTCTTTCAGCTTCGAGGCATGGGTAGTTGTCGAAAATGAAAAGGTTTGTTCGAATGATTTCCCTGAACAATCTTGTGTTACCTTCTAGGCATGTATAAAAAAGTTTGCCATGAGTCACTGATTCTTAGTTATCCATGTTGCAGCAAGGACATGGACAAGATATCTTGAGTGACACATTTTGGTTAATGACTTTCTTTGACTCGGCATCATTAATTGGAAGCCAGGCACTTGCAAATTGGCTGTTAGGTAGTAATCCAGAAAAAGGCATTGTATCTTCTTCCACTGCAGCCATCCTTTTGGCAATAATAGGTATCATCTGTGTCAGCAAAGGATGGAAAGAAACCACAAAAAGTGCAGCAATTAAAGATTATAGGGTATCTTACACACATATTTTTAGCGGTAAGAGTTCATATTTTTTTCATGAGAGTTCCTGGTGTTAATCGACATAAACAAATCAATTGTGTTTCGACATTTAAATTTAAAACTTCTTTAGTAAGCCTGAAGTGCATAAATTAAACCACATCTAGGCATTATGCACTTTGTTTTACTTAGACTGCATTTTAAAAGCTATCATTGATGTCTTGCCTTGTAATATTTTTTTATCTACTTGCTGCTTTTCCCTGTTGCGATTCAATTTATCCTAAGCTATGGATGACCTTTTCACTGATAGCCATTTTCTGTTGATTCACACTCTTTTCATACTGCTCAGTTGGAGTATGTCTTTTCCTTGCTTCTTTGCATTAATAAGGTCAGAAGAAAACTTCTAAAGGCCAAGTATTTTTGTTAGTATGTAGCTGAGTTCTGGCTTTTATATATTGACTCTGAAGGACTGATGGACATTTTATCTGCAGTTTAAAGGATTTGACTGAATCAGTATGTTAATATAGTTGAATCTATTTTCAATTTCTGTTTTTTGACAGTTGAGTTATAAAAATATATATAATTAGCTTATAAATATTATTTTTTTTTCGACAGTTGAGTTATAAAAATATATATAATTAGCCCCCCCAAACTCAAAAATATTCTTTTATTTTTTAATATTTTTATATAAAAAATTATAAAAATATAGATAATTAGCCTATAAATAATTAAAATTGCCCCCCAAAATAATAAAAAGTTCATTAAAAAATTAAATATGTCGTGTAAAATATGTTCGGCCCTCCCAATAAAATAGTTCTAGATTCGTCCCTGGTTGGACTGTCGGTATTCAAATGTCTTTCCAAACTATTGGAACTGCCTTAATCAATTTTACATTTGTAATGGATATATTTCATGGTCCAAGAAATTTCTAGATCCATGGATATTGTTAAGAATAAAGGCAAAGAAAAGAAGTTTACTTTTATATGCATTTGTTTATATTCTCGTCTACATGTAGTAATTTAATAAGCATGTGTTCATATCAATTCTTATGATGGGTAACCTTTTAATGTCCATCAGATAAACGAATGTGGCTGCTGGGATTTGCACATGCTTGCCTTCAGTTCTCTATTGCAGTCTTCTGGATTCTGTGGGCTCCAACGTTGGTGGTATAATTACATTGTTATTTTATTAAGTGCTTTTACTATTGGCTTATGGTATCTCTATTTCCTCATTATTATCCTGGAGTTATATTTATCTTCCTTTGGCTTCCCATCTTCTTTTTCCTCAATCTTTCAATGCCATTGCCATATGGTTTTATGTTATTGACAGGGAAATTTTGATGCTAACACTGAAATATATACAAGTAGCATAATAGTTTAATATATAATTACATATTAAAATCCAATGATATACAAGACCATTTGTTTATTTATGTGCGCTAAGACTTGTTGATTGGCAATATTGCTTCCTCATAAGCATAATCGTTGGTGGTTTGTACTTCAAATAAAATGCAAGACAAATACACATGTTGATAAATATCTAAATCTGTATGCTATGGGATGAGTTCTCTATTTGCTTTATTTCCCCTTTAAACTTATTTCCTGTTTGGCAAATCTATACCCAGTTTGACCTGATAACATATAACAAGATTTGCCATCAACTGTTGATCTATGTAATTTCGGAACATATACTATTTTGTTATTCAGGAAGGGGAATTCATATTTATATTGAACCCTAAATTGATTCCTCTTTTTAAATTTGAAATTATATAGCCGAGAACATACGTTGGTTTAAATTTGAGGGTAGTTAGTCTTTTCAGAAAAAAATGACAGTTCAATTCTTCCTTTGGTTTCTTATTTTTACAATTTGTAAACTAATTATCACAAATTATAAACAATCACCCAGTAAGAAACCAATTTCTGATCAGCAAAAATGTAAGATATTTTTATTGCATTTGATTTTAGGCTGATGGACGAGAAGTTTATCTAGGGTTGATATATCCATGCTTGCTGGGTGCAAGAATGCTGGGAAGCACAGTATTTCCATGGCTGATGACTGGGCCATCATCACTTCGAACTGAGGATTGCCTAGTATATGCATTTAGTATACTAGGGGTTGCCTTGTCAATTGTGGCTTATGATTATCAGGTATCCATTTATTGTATCTCTGGTAGATATTACTTATGTATCCACTTTGAATCTTGTACTAGCTGTTAATAAGTTCCTGTTAATTATCCATGAAATGCAGGAAATTGGAACTTTAGTGTCACTGTTTTGCTTATTCCATGCTGGTGTAGGCCTGATTATACCTTCACTTGCAAGATTGAGGACCATGTATGTTAAAATAACGCTCTCTCAATTTTATCTTATTGTCACTTGTGGTGACTGTATTGGTTTCCATTGTGCATTAGGCTTGTGCCAAGTGAGTTGCGTGGAGGAATGATAAGCCTTTCTTTAGCTCCTGCAAATGTAGCTATTCTGTTTTTGCTGATGCAGGTAAGTTTCTTTGACCCATATTGCTTTTTTTTTTTTTCCTGAACCATGACCATGTTGCTCAAGTACATGGGATTGAGCATCTTTTGCATCCATTTCATTAAGCTTGGGTCAACACAGGCCACCTTTTTTAGGCCAGTGCTGACTTGAATAAGAAAATGATCACTGCTAATATCTTCACTAATGGAAAAAACGTTGACTCAAATACCTTGAATGAAGTTTCAAGGTCATGCCTGGATTTTGGTGGCCTTTTTTTGACTCTCCTATCACTTTTATGTTGGTAGCTGTTGGATAACCTGTATGTAATTGGGGTAGATTTTACCTGTGGCCTTGTGTATATGTGTGCTCAATTACATTAATACCTGTTCTTGGCTTAGCTAAGTTGTATTCATATGAATATACAGCTGTAATGGACTTATTTGCAACCTTTTCCAAATTTCAGAGAGGCTATTATCAGAAAATTGAGAATTCAACCATGATGGCATTTGCTGCTATTGGGCTTTTCATAGCAGCTGGTTGCATGCATTTGCTGAAGCAATGGGGGAAGCAACCTTACCAAAACTGGCACAAGTTGTAATTTCAAGAATTCCATTGTACTTCAAACTCATCACCGGAGTTGATAAACGTGAGTGTCTGTCATCTACCTTAGATGGTCAAGTGATGAGGAACAGGGAAATTGTGTGCCCTCAAAACATTGTGAAGCAAGCAAAAAAGGTGTTCATTTTCTTTTTCCCATTTTTCATCAGCTCAAAACAGAAAAACAAACAAAACTGCTAAAATTGAATGGCCCTAGAAATATTTGCTAGCAAACTGGGAACAAGGATGTATTCATAGGAGATTTTTGGTGCAATGGGTTCTACTGCTAAAATGTATATAATTACCAGGCAAAACCAGAACTTCGGTAACTGTGCAGAGAAGCATCTGGTATAATCATCAAGGGCTTTAGATTAATTGTTCTGGTCTCTGTGTGCAGGTCCAGTCTCGTATGTATGACCAGGAAACAATGGGGGCTAAATGCGGAGCTGAAATTTGTAGAGGGATGGACACATTATTAGCAAGCTGAGAGCAACTAAAACACAGGATATTTTTATTCAGTTCATGGAAAGTGCATTTACTGGAGTAGAAAAATTTTTAATTTCATTTTTTGATGGGGAGATTTTTTATTTGGTTTATTTATTTCCAACTATATGGAATATTAAGGTTAATTGCAGTCTGCATTTAGGAGCTCTTTTAAGTGTTCTATTGGAAAGGGCTACAGCGATTTTTCTAACTTGACCTTATGACTAGATACAATTATTTCTTAACCAGTGAAACCATCCGTTTTCATTTTGGATAGCCCACAGGATTCTTTGGTTACTTTGAGATTGGAACGTGCTATTTTAAAAAGCATTTTATCTGAAAAAAATAATTTAAAGAGTACTCTTTAAATTAGAATACGTTAAATTCACTCTAAAATTAATTTTTAATATTTTTATTTTATGTTAAAAATATGTGAATATTATCTTGAAAAATTATTATTAGATAGGATAAGGAAATAAGAGAGAACGAAAACATATTTTTTTCTCACTTGAATTTATAAAGGATGTACCTCATATTTATGTGATCCACCACTCTATTGAATAATTACTCATCTCATTTTGCCTAATAATTTCATTACATTTATCTTCTTTTTCAAATAAACCGCACATGTAGAACCTCAGAGACCAGAGTACTACTTAAAGTCTTATCCAATGATTTCATTAAAGAGATTTGAGTTCAAATTAGTTTGAAAAAACAGGAGCAAGGAATCAATCTTGCAAAATAATTATCAAACCACCTTAGAGATGCGAAGCTCATAACAGGCAAGGACTTGTCTACTGAAAATATCACCGCTATATTCAAATAATTTTATCATTTTAACTCATTGAAATGTCGGCAAGAGAAATTACGCCAACACAAAAACCGTTTTGGTCAGCTGCCTGAAATTTTCTTATTAATATATTGAGGTCCAATGAAAAGCAACAGTTCTAGAACAGTGCACTGATGGAATGTACAAGTATTCTAATCGTCTGGTTCTTGATCTCTAATCCACTTTGTAGCAACCCATTTCTCCCCTTTGATTACTGGACAGCTTCCATGCAATGATGTCTGCCAAAGCATCCAACCACACATGACCATCAACAGAACCAATATGGAACACTACAATTCAATACAATAATGAATATCTAGAAAAACCTCTCAGCCTTCATCATAAAATTTTGCCAGTGCCCTGCAACTTTTACCCTTGTTTATCAAATGGGCTCTTTCTATATAACATAGCACGTGAATCTACCAGACTAAAATACTAAGTTATAACTTATAATACAAGGGGGAAAAGTTTCTAGGTTTCTCCATTTGGAGCAAATCCTCATTGGTCTACCTTCTACAGAAAATAACTGATATAGACTAAGTCTGCTCTTCACAGTTTTCATGCATGTACCCTATGTGGTGTGATATTAAGCTTAAACTTAGAGAGTTAGGACACACTTACTGGATCAATTGTATTATTTGGGTAAAGTGAATAGAATAAAAGTCCATCCCCTTGGCGTGGTTTTACTTGTAAACCAATACACTTTTCAAAATCATAACTTTCATCAATGTCCAAGCCATTCTGCAGAACAAAGTCCGGATGTATGTCTATATCTGTAAAGCAATATAATCAACCAAAAGGGAGCAGACAAAGAGATCTTGATCTTACCTCAAATGGAAACATAGTTTCACCACCTTCTTCTACATCAGATAAATATAACAAGAAAGAAGCAACCTGCACCAAAGTCGATCAAAACAGGTTTATAACTATTTTATACTTTTTAACTCACTAATTATCCTAGTCAAGAATATGACATCCAAAGGTGGTTCTCATGACATATTTTGTGCGTTTGAACTGACAAGGAGGATATGGCGGAATATTCAGTCCATGCACATAGACGAGAACTTTTGACAGAGATGACTATATTTTGGATTTCTCCAAGAGGACATAAAGTGATTAAGGATTGGAATTTCTATTAAAAGATAACAGATTCAAATCTTGCCAGGGCTAGAGTTAGGTTGAATGGGGATCTAAGTCATCTGTAATATCAAAATCATGTTTGCAAGATGAAGGGAAGTGAAACAATGACAGTGTATGGATGTGTTTGTTCAGATGCCAGTATTACAAAAACTACTTATTATAGGATTACAATAAAGTAAAAAAGAAAATTTATGTTTTAATATAAGATTTTACCCTTTGGCTCTTCTGGGGGCCATACTCTGCAGGATTGAATGCATCATAATGAGAATTATACTTCTGCCCAATCTCATAGCGCAAGACATTGAATGCCTGAAACATGGTGCAATCCTCAGACAATTTTAAAATTGCCCTGAAATAAAAGGTTAACTAATTCAACGCAAATGACAAACAAATAATTCAATAAAATAATCGTTTGATACGTGATAATTGTTTGGATTTGGAAGCTTAAGAAGGTAATGTTGAAGATTATAATTCTTTGATATGAATATAAATATGAAGAAAATTTGTTCACTAGAAGAGTTCAAACATTGCGTGCTTTGGAAAAGAAACTGCAGCAAAAATCATCAATATAAAGATTAAAACACAGAATGTGTATAAAATTGAAGTCGCAAAACCAGCTGCTTTACTGCAACGGTAAACTCCAAATTACATAAGTTCCCTGGGGTTATTTATCAAAAATTTTATTTGAAAATCATTTCCTCTGTACAGACAAGTGAATGTACATGAATAAAAAAAATAATTAAATCCATGTTAAAACAATATTTTTTGAGAAGTCTTTGCCATCTAGGAATTGTCAATCTCTCATGTTTGGACCATAATGACAAAAGCTTCTTTCAGGGCTCTTAGTGAGGCACCTGCTATATCGTTTCAAGCATTCTAATAGTAATGTCTATTCTATTGGAAATAACATGATAAGAAAATGTATAGGTGCATTCAAAGAAAATGATTTCAAACTGGGAGATTTTGACACTGGCGAATTTTACAGTGAACAATACCTCTCCATGGACCCTGGGAAGCATCGTAGCCCTAGCAATTTTTTCCTCAATAGCATCCAAGACCCCAGTTTTGTCTTCAGAAGCACTAATAAACATGCCAGAGCTGTTTGAACAAAGAAGAAGGGTAACAAAACAACACAAAAATCAATCTTCCTAATAATTATAATGCATGCAAATATATCAATTCTGGTGGATGCAATAAAAGTATAACCAATAGCAATAAATCCTACCAATTTTAATCCTTCTTACTGAAGACTAAAATGGGGATTAGTAACAAAAACAAAACAAAACCTGGTTCTAATTCCCTTGGTGTTCTCTTCAGTTTCCCCTTTTCGTAAAGCCAATGTAGAGGGTTGAAGACTTGGTTTTGCCATATTAATTATGCTTTGACATTGTTCTTGAGTTGCAAAATTAGGATAATACAGAGCACGCGGTTTCCAACTCAATACCTATAAACAACCATAAAACACAAACAATTTATATTTAAAAAAACTAATTTCTGCTAAATAATAATCTAAAAGAGAAGATCTAAAAAAGAACCTGAAAGGGGATCACAGTAATCGAATCATCACCAGTCTCTCCTGGAGATAACAAATCATACTCCATTATCTCCTCTTTCACCGATTGAAGCTGTCTTGCTCTTGATCGTTGACTAGCTCCAGAAATATCCTGTAATCGACAAAATTAACCATAAATAAACTACAAAATTTTCAAAAAAATAAAAAAAAATAAATAATTTATAAGATTTAAGCACCTGAGAGATGAGATTAGAAGCAAAAAGACCAGCGAGGAAGAAGAAAGAACAAGATAGAAAAACAACAGCTAACCCTAGCTTTGGCTTGAAGCTGAAGCTGCATTTTCCTTTACTCGATTTCAATTTCATGGATGATCACTTTCACTATCTGTTTCTTTTGTTTTCTTGTTTTGTGGAATTTAATTGTCAGAGTTTATTTTTGGGAAATGGAATTGCAGGACTCGGGCGCGGGAATTTAGTTAAGAAGAGAGAGGGAATTTATAGGGAGATTTCGTAATAATTGAGAAAGGACAAGTCGACAAAGTATATGCAGACATCATAGCTGGCAACTGCCAGTTGTCTGCACATTAGCAACAGTAAAATTAATTAATTAATTAATTAATTTTTTTTTTAACTTTTACTTTTAATTAAAGAGTAATTGCCTGTCACCTGCTCCCTTAATACTACTTCTGTGCCCAAAAAAAAATTGATACTTCTTCTTTTTTAAATTTCAAAATATAATAAATAAAATAATATTTATCTTTTTATATTTTGATAATATAATAAATATACTTAATTTTAATTTTTTTAGGCATTAAATGAATTTTAATAAAATAGGTAAAAAAAAATAAAAAATGATACTAGTAATAAAAATGTCACAATCCTTTTAAAATATTAAAAAAAGAAAAAAGTGTGAATTTTTTTTAATAAATTACTATTTAGTCTTTAAAGTTTGATCTAATTAATTAACTCGATTTTATTTTTTTAAAAATTAATTAATTAATTCCTCAGTTTTAATTCATTAGATTATTTAATAATTCCATCTAATTTTTATACTTTTTTCTTTTAAATTTATGAAAAATGGCTAAAATGTCCTTTATATATAATAAATATAATTTTATTTTTATTTTTTAAAAATAAAAAATAAAAAAATTTCAAATTAATAAAATTATATAATAATCATTTAATTATATAATAATTATATAATTTTATTAATATAAATATTTTTTTATTTTTTATTATATATAATAATAAATAATTTTATAATTTGATGATATTAAATATAATTATTATATAAATATATAAATATTATTTACTTTTATTAATTTAAATTTTTTTATTTTTAAATAATAAAATTAAAATTATATTTATTATATATATAAGAACATTTTAGTTATTTTTCACAAAATTAATAAAAAAAAAAGTATAAAACTGAATTAAAAGATTAAATAGTATCACAGTACTAAAATTAAAAAATTAATTAATTAATTAGATTAAATTTTAGAGTAAATAATAATTATTTTTTTTTTTTTTAAAGAAGTAATAATAGTTAAAAAGACTCTCAAAGCTGAAAAGCCCACAGTTTTTTTTTTCTTCATTTTTTGTCAAAAAGCCATAATAAATAGGTGGGCCTCAAAGTCAAAGTCTCTCTGTCAAGTCTTTGCCTATATTTTTATATTTCTATGTTTTGAACTGACTTCTTTAGCAAATAAAATAAAATAAAATAAAACTGACTTGTATATACAGTAAAACCTTTATCGATTAATTTATAAATTAATAATTTATTAATTTATTAAATGTATTTACAATTTAAAATAACATTCATTTAATTAATTAAAAATTTATTTTATTTTATAAAAATATAAATTATTCTATTAATAAAAATAGACTAAAAACTAAGAAATATAGATCAATCTATATATTTGATTTGCAAGTATAATTTAATTATATTAATGCCTTCAATGTAACTAATATTTAAAAAAATAACAATAAATATATATTTTAAGAAAATATGATATGTAATTTTAGTGAATTATTAATTTATTATATGAATGAAACAATGGGTTATGTAAAATTTTTAAAAAAAATATTATCTTATTATTTTATCAAAATTATTAATTTAATTCGTTAATTCAAGTTGGTACAAAAAAAAATTTATTATTTAATAGAAATTATTAATTTACAAAAGTTTTCCTTTATATCATTTGGATGTGATCAATTTTCATATTTGTATGCTTATTGCCTAATAATATAATTTCAGTGAGTGAATATTTAAATAAAAGCGAATGAAATTTTGATCAAATGGTAAAAAATTTAAAAGTGGAATCACATTGACCACGTTTTTTTTTTTTTTTTAACTGGTGTCTTACTGTAATGATAAAGTGAGATTATTTTAAGAGTAAATGTCAGGATTCAAATCTCACTGATATTAAATTTTTTCTCTCTAATGTTAAAAAAAAATTTGAAATTTTTTTTCAAGAGAATAAAAGAAAATTTAAATATTTTATAATAAATGAATGATAAATGCTTATATTATAAAATGATTAGAATTTCTTTCATAAATGCAAATAAAAAAAAATAATTTTTTTGAAAAATTAAGAGGATCTTTATTAAGAAACAGATCAAGAAGGAGAAGTGCTTTCTCATTACTGAATGAAATAGAGCTGAGGCACTTATATACAATACAAGACTATATGATGAGCTGGGTAACAACTTAACAGCTCTAACTAACCAAGGAATAAGAGAAATGAGCTTCTAATTGACTAACTAACTAATTACAAACTGATTATTAACTAATTATGAGCTTTGATATGGTGTCGCTGCTGCAATATACTGTAATAATCTTACACAAAATTTAAAAGGTTGGTATAATTATTTTTTCATTGTTGAGTTAAACCCCAATTAATAATGATGCAAGTCCATACTTTGAATGACGTATATAAAACTATTTATTGTAAAAAAAAAAAAAAAAAGTCATGAAAAAATTTTGTGAGCAAATTATTATTTTGTCTCAAAAGTTTAACATAATTAGTTAAATAATTTCTTCTTTTAATCAAATTAATTAATTAATTTTTAAAATTTCATTCCGTTTAACTAAATATTCTTTTTTTTTTTTTCTTCACTATTGAAATCCTTAAAAAATTAATTTTTAATATACTATCAATTATTATTATACCTAAAATACCCTTTAATAGAAGTATATAAGGTATATTATATTATATTATTATAGTTATAAATTATATTTAATTAAAAAAAAAAAAAAAGGAAAAATGAAACAAAATACAGAATCAGGAAAACCAAGGACTCACCTGGTTGAAGACGACCAGAGCTAGCAGCAGCAACAAACGGAGAAAGAGCATGTCGTTGGCTAGAGGTTGTGACGTTGGACCATAGTTGGCGCGTGCAAAGTTAGCCGTTTATTGCTAGACTGAAGTGGATCGGAATGGTCTGTGATGAATCTTGAGTGGAGAATGGCACAGATCTAGGTTTGCAAGGACCAAACATCGCCGGAGAAGGAGACCACGTGACATCTGGCTTGTTATGGCCTTTAACATGCACTGATCCGGTCAATTTGGCTAGAGGTGATGGTGCGATTTCAATCGGCAACACTAATGTAGTTAGTATATATGAGATTAGTTTAGTCATTTCACTTTAATTTAACGGTGAAAATTAAAAAAAAAAAAAAATAGATGGAAAGTCTATTTATTTAGACATAATAAAATTTTAGGGTCTAATTAATTAGTTTAACTAAATAAAAGAATCATTTTATTAATTAAATTAAATCTCATAGATGAAATAGTAATTTATTCAATCTTTATTTGATTAAAAAATTAAATAATATCAAATTAATTTGAGTGACTACCATCAATTAACAATTTAACATTGAACTATTATGACGAATTAACCATTTGTGGGTTAGTTATTTTTTTGGTTTGATTTGATTTTTTTTTATCAAATCAAACTACTCTCTCTATTTTATTTTAATTGTTGTTTAAGGTTTTTACACAAAAATTAATAAACTTATTAAATAACTTCAATTATAATGAAAAATAACTTAATATAACTAAAATACCCTATTAATTTTTTTCTCTCACTTACTTTATTAATATTTTCACTCATAATGAATAAGAATAAAATTAGAAAAATGTCATTAATACTTCATTAGCTTTCTAAAACGACAAATACTTAAAAAAAAAAAATATTAAAAAAAAAAAATGGAGGGAGTAATTCAGAATAATTAATTTAAATCTAAAAACGTTGAACCCTTTGTAGCATCAATTTTCTTTGCATTTGAAGATTATTGGAAGCTAAGAATTCCATGCGAAACAACTAGTATATTTAATAGAGCTTATGTATATGCCGAATCATAGCCCACCAAAGCAGTCGTTTTCCAATTAACTTTGAACTCCCTTTTATAGTTTTCATTCATCACTAACTTGATTAATTAATTAATTAATTTCAAATTGTGGATGATCTGTTTCAGCAAAGCAATAACAGGACTAAAAATTGAATAGAAAAATGATATGGCCATTGATTTTTAGCTTATAAATTTTTATTTGCTTTTGTTAGTTTCTCTCTCTCTCTCTCTTTTTTTTTTTTCCTTTTTTTCAAATGGAAATTTTAGAATTTTCTTTGTCCAACAAAGTTTTTGAGTTTTTTGCTTATTATACATTTTAATTAATCCTTGACTTTCAAAACTCTGATAAAATTCATTTTATAAAGTTCAAATAATTTAGTTACTAAAAGGTTCAAAAACTGCATGAAGAGTATCATGAATAGTACTGAATTTCAATTATCCTCGGAAAGTTCATTATTAAATTTCAACAGTCACTTAATTTCAATTATCACATAAAATACTTTAATTTGTCATGTAAAAATAATTTAAACTTAAATAATACCCTCAAAGAAAATATATATATATATATATATATATATAAGGTTAATGTTATAATAATTCCCCCAAAAAGAAAAAGGAATAAGATTTCTAATACGGCAGCCTTATAAAGTTATGGAACCCTAGTCCAACATTTAAAGGTATACCACAAAATCTTTTTGTTTGACAGCCAAAGTAGAAAATCTGACCTAATCTTTATAAAAAGATACATGTAAAAAATAACCCATAGTTAATTAATTTCAGGCTTAACTTTCACCCTTTTTTTAATGACTATGGATGAAATTAATAAGTCTAAATTCTAAATAAAAAGTTAACAATACATAGTTTACTGAAAAACCTAGTTCAATTAGTTATTAGGATATACTGGGATATAATTCAACCTTGTCGAGTTAATACAATTGAGCAACTCAATTAAAGAATTCAAGACTTAAAACTCAACTTGAATTTAATCGAATTTTCTTTTTCAAGTTTGAACTTGATTTGCATAGAAACTCAAAATACTTAACTCGACTCAATTTGAATTAATTATCATTAAAAAAAATTAATTAATTAATTAATATTAAAATAAAATTTAAACATATTCGTATGAACTTAAATTTAAATTAATAAATTATCATAAATAATATAAAATATATTTAAAATATAAAAATATTGATAGTACATTAGGCTTACTATGCACTCATCAAGTATTATCGACTTATGAACTATAATTTAGGAATAGTTCAATTCATTTACATGGGGTTAGTGTCAAAGACGACAACTCTGATTTCTCCCTATATGCTCGTGGAGACACGAGAAGTAAACACTCAATTGCGTGCAAGGTATCAATGGCCACGTTGTGGAAGGCTACAATCTAGCCCGCCCCTCTTCAACCACATAAAAATATCGCACGAAAAGTCTCAAATTTGGATAATCTTAAAGACCGATCAAATTAACGGTATAAAAGAAGGGCACGTGGGCAGATGACATGAACAAATCTTACAATTGAAATGTCATTTTTTGATTGATTAGTAATTGTAAATTAGGCCGCGATTTTACTTTTTGATAATATTTTTTTAATTGAAAATTCGCGGAAATTTGTTCAAAACGTTTTGAGTACGTTTTTGTAATTTAAAAAAATTGAAAACTCATTTTTAAATTGAAAAAAAAAAATTTAACTCGCCCAGATCAACCTCTAAATAAAAATATTCACCTCCGACTTCATTTTTCCTTATATATAATAATAATAATAATAATAATAATAATAATAATTATTATTATTATTATTATTATTATTATTATATTAATTATTATTATTATTTTTAGTATATATTTATAATTATATATTCATATATATATTTATAAATTAATATTTATTATACTATATACTTAAAATTATTAAATATATATTTATAAATTATTATATTTTTTGTATATATATAAATTAATATTTATAAATATATCCTTATATTTTTTATATTTTCGCGTTTCCCTCCACATTTCGTGTCCTATATTTTTAGAAATCGCCGTTTCCACGTTTCCGTTTCCTCATTTTTTTCATTTTTCGTTTCCGTTTCCGTGCAACCTAGGTAATTGTGTTCTCTGGTCTTAAATAAGAGGTTACTGTCTGAAGAGTTTAAATTTTCTCTACACTGAATGTATACATTAATTCAATAAGATAAAAATATATAAAATAAAAAAAAATATTAATATATTTTTACTAGATAAAAAATAAATAAAAGTAAAATATTTTATCACTTATTAATTTAATTTATAAAATAAAGCTATGTACTTGAAGTATATTAGAATTTTCCGTCTTAAGAATCCTCTCCTTCAAAGATATAAATAAAACGGTATCTATCCATTGTTTTCCTCCACGTAAATAATGCATGGTTATAAAGAAATACGCAGCCACTAGATCGTAAGTCTCTCTCTCTCTCTCTCCACCAAAAACTGAACAGGAAAATTTGTTCAGAATTTGGTTGCTGCAATAACCCTGTTAAAATCCAACCAGAAATTAAATGCTTAGACTAAATGTTCACTGCTCTTTAATCCCTAGTCCAAGGCAAATCAAATTTGGAAGCAGCTATGGATCATGGACCATTAGGTACCATCTAGCTCAAAAACCATTTTCTACAGTTTCTGTCAAAGCCTTGAAGGATGAGACAGATGGGGGTACAAGCAGCTCTCCAGGCAGAAGCTGGGATCCTGGCTTGGAAATTGAGGTCCCTTTTGAACAAAGGCCGGTATGTCTACTACTCCATATCTACTCTGTATCGACCATGTGAGCTAACTTGCTTTATGAAAGCCAGTATGCATCATTGAATATGTATGTAGGTGCATATGGATATATGGCTCAATGGAAAATGAATGGTGGAACCTTATTCATACTTTAATTAATTCATTTCTGTGACTGTGATAGGTGAACGAGTATGCATCTCTAAAAGATGAAGCCTTGTATTCTTGGGGTGAATTGGGTTCCGGACCTCTTTTTCGTCGTCTTGGAGGTCTCTGGTTAGTAACCTTCTCAGTTCTTGGAGTTCCAGTTGCAGCTGCAAGTTTCAATCCTGAAAGGGTACGCTAAAAACAGTGAGCTCCTTTGCAAAACATGTCAAACCAAAACAAAATCTCGGTTAGATCAGATTCAGCTTATTCATAATAAAGTTTAAAAGAGTGCATTCATTATTTCTATTTTACTAACAAATGGAGAAGCAGCAGCTATCTTCAAGCAAAATTTGGAAAATCAACCAATGAGAATGACATAGCAGAGAAACTAACATGTGAAGCAGAAATATAAAGCTACACATATCTCATTTATAGAGAGAATTCAACCGCTATGTATATTGTGACTTCATTGTCTGCTCCAAATTTGCAGGAGCCTTTAAGATTTGTGCTGGCTGCTGGAACAGGAACTCTGCTCCTCGTGTCATTAATCGTCTTAAGAATTTATTTGGTATGATCCTCAAAATCCACATCTTGTTCATGAAGTTCATTCCATTAAGTTGATAACAATGCTTTTGGTATAACCATACATGTGAGCTCATTTACAAAATAGCTCATGGTCCAGGCAGAACTATACATATTTGATTCAAAACATACAACATATGATTTTGTTTGATGTTGAAAAATGTTGGGGAATTGGTGCAAGAAGCCTACCAGGCTACATTTGTATTATTCATCACTTTCTTTTCAGTGATGACTTTATTTAGTAAATGCTTTTTCTTATTTACGTTTCAAAAAATGTATTTTCCCCACATGCCACTGAGCCAAGAAGCTGTTACAGAAATTCTCTACTTCATTTATCTTGTAAGCTTCAGGATCAATTTACGTTATTAACCAACACAAAAAGGTACCTTTCCTATTGGGACAGAACCATAACCTACGGTGAAAGCCACTTGTATCAACCATTTGTTAACAGAACTACTTATTCTGTCAGATTGAAGTACTGTTATTCTAGTTATTGCCATTTTATATTTTAATTGGTCACAAATTCAGAATATTCCTTTGGCTAGTATTTTTGGTAGAACTTCTTGAAAGTATTAACCGATTTCAACATGCATACTGAAGGGATGGAGTTATGTTGGAGATAGACTTCTATCGGCTGTAATTCCATATGAAGAGAGCGGATGGTATGATGGACAAATGTGGGTAAAGCCACCAGAGGTTAGCACCCTCAATCTAATCATGCATTTTCCTTTTGCAGAAAGTATGAAGGCATCATAATAGGTTTATAACTTATAAAGGACAGCTATTAGATCACTGCATAAAAACACTATATCAAAAGAAACGGCATGTAAGAATATTTTATATCAATTTAGCAAGCTTTAATGTATAAGAATGCAGAGAAGTAAAAGACGAGCTCAAGTTACCCCTTTGCTACAACCGGACGAACCGACAGCCATAATGTCCTTATTTGAGCAATCTGATGATGAAAACTCGATTAATTTGTCTTTAAAATGAAGACATAATATAAAGTAAAAATATCACAATCTTGTGAAAAAGCCAAAATAAACTAGTGCGTATGTAATAGCTTACGAGAATCTATATTACAATTTTCAGAAATGTCCTACCGGAGTACTAGTTAATGTGATAGCCTGGAGATCAAAAGATGGAATGATTATAGCAACTGAGAAAGACATGGACTATTTTTCATTCTGCTTTGCAGACTCACAAAAAAGTCAAGCATAAGCAGATATTATCTCTGCACATTATACTGACTGGAAACCAAAAACTTATCTACTTTCCTCCCCTTGCAGATCCTGGCTCGTGACCGACTGTTGGGCTCTTACAAGGTAAGAATGCATATCAATCCAATTCATAATACTGCATGCAGAAAAAAAAAAAAAAAAAAAAAAAAAAAAAAGCTAATGTTTTAAACTAGACAAAATGAGATACCTCACACATGCACAACAGCGCTGTACAACACAACAAACAAAAAGAATTAAAGCTGAAGGTTTCAATGGAACATAATACATAAATATCTTGTAAGAAAAAGTTAAGCATGCATACATGCATGGATATGCAGAGACACAAGTAAGCAAGCAAACATTAACAAATGTACAAAAGAATGTGATTACTCCCAACACCAAGCAATCAAACACAGTGGTTTTATGGTGTAGACTGTAGATGCTTCATCTTATTTGTCTGTCTGAATTCCAAGCACCATAAGTAAAGTTCCAAGCTTCTTTAATACAAATGATATCTACAAGGAAATTTCATACCTCCAGGTTAAACCAGTCATCAAAATGCTGAAACAGACACTAGTAGGAACAGGTGCATTACTTGTCACAGCAGTGTTATTATTTATATTTGCAACACCACTGGAGGATTTCTTTCAAAGCAATTTTGCCACAAAAAAGGGCCCATCAAATGATCCAGCTTCAAATATCAACACAAAGTATAATGTTAGGTATGAGTATAAATATAAAGATTCCAGCTCCCACTTGCGCAATTTGTTTACATCCTTAACTTTCTTATACATATTGTAGCAAAGAAGAGTTACTCAGTTTGCCAGTGGAGGTTATGGCTGATGATGATTTGGCAGCAGCCGCTGCCAAGGCTGCTGATGGAAGACCAGTCTACTGCAGAGATAGATATTATCGTGCATTAGCAGGTGGCCAGTACTGCAAATGGGAAGATCTACTTAACTAATGGGGAAACAAGAGGTGTGGGTAATCCCTGATTTCAAACATTTGTAATTTATGCCCGCTGGCATACAAGTTTATGTTTGAAGTTTTATCTTTTAATTTTCAAGGAACCAATTAAATTTTTAAAGATCAGAAAACACCTGGAAAAGAAAGAAAAAAGAACAGTATTCTTGAAAGATCAAATAAACCAACATCTTGATAAACTTTAAGGAGGACAATACAACATGCCAGTTTTCCTCGCCTATAAACAAGAACTTGCAAGGGGAAGAAAATATAGCAAAATTTTAAACTAGGCCTGCAGTTTATTCTGACAAAATATACGTGACTGACATAGAAAGCAGCCAAAGCAGAGCTACTCAGCTACAATAATGCAACTGAAAAGATACCATCAGCTTCCTCCCTCATAAGCCACTTTCTGTGTCCAAATCCAAATGAACTGCCAAGACACATATTTTTATGATATTTACATAAATAGAGTTTGAGATTCAGGAACATCACCTCTCCCTTCCATGCCTGATGAACAAAGGCTGAGAATAACTTGAAGAAAATATGGTGCAGATGCCAGAAAAAAGATATGCTCGTAGGATAGCTGAGCAGACGCAACAGGAAAGGTATCTGAAGATATCCATCTAGTCATCTTTGTATATCTAGTTAGAAGCATTAAAGGAACCATGTTTTCTATAAGCCACTGAAGTCATCTACAATAGCAGGATTCACAATGATAGATTTTGAAGAAATTACAGGCAATCCAATATGATCTTGATTCCTGATAAATTGACAATGGAGCAAGATTATAAGCTTATTCTTCAACCTTGAAACAAATCATTTCAATAAGACAGCCAAAGCATTTACACTGTCAGATATTTAACGCTCCAAATGGCTCCACTTTTAAACAAATTTCTTGCACCAAGAATTCAAATACCCCCAGTCATTGTGCAGAAGTATTGCTACTTGCTTTTCTCAATTAAATGATAATGCATGATAACTGTTCTTTGTTCAACTTTAGAAACAACTAGCAAAGCACTTAACCACACTAGACAGGTGAAGCAGATATTGCATCTTAAAGGCCCCAGTGGCCACTCCTAAACAAGTTTCTTCCACCAATGGAGAATTCTAAATAGTTGAACTTCAACAATATTCCTAAATGTTCTTTTCCTTCTTTTGGAGTCTTCAAGATCAAGTGTTCTATATGCAAGAGCAAGTAAATACATCGCTGGATGGAGTCTCCTGCAATCACATAAATAACAAAATAGACTTGTACAAATTTTCCTAGGAATTCAAAAGTTTTACATGCAATAAAATCAATATGCCAACAACTGTTGCTCCAACAATACAAGGAAGGAGAAAGAAACAGTCTCTATGGAAAGTGCAATAAGTTACTGCACATTTATCCTTTCCATTCTTCCTTTCATTATTTTTTTTTACCACCTCAAGAACCAGAACCCAAACCAGATATACAGAAACATTGATATTTCACTGGGTCATTTCAAATACTCATTGATGATAAATCAAATTAAGTTTGGGGAAAGATTAGAGAGGGTCAGACTATATTTTTCGTTGTAATCAGATGCCAAAAAATCTATGGTGTAGAAGATAAACTGAACTTGTTTCTGTTAGAAGGTATGGTGGGCACTACACTCACTTACTCACACTCGCACAAGGAAGAAGGATTAGAAGCTATGGTGGGCACTACACTCACTTACTCACACAAGGAAGGAGGGAGAATATTTTATTGAACTCACTAAAATGACATGGATATATTTGCTTTGTTTACATCTGTATTTTAGTAGAGAATTCTAGACTTAATTTAATGAAAACAAATAACTCTTCTCTTAACTTCATACATTCACCAAATAAAGACTCATAAAACATTAAATTGAACACAAAACTTACAACTTGTAACTCTTCATTAAATTCAAATATCTAACAGTTTCAAATAGTGAAGGCCACAAAACAGTACAATAACCATATAAATGATATGAATAACTAGGTTTTCCTGAATGTTAAAACAATATAATTTGTGAATTTTTAAAGCTATTTCCTGTATTAAAAGGCCTCAGCCATTTTTTTAAAACCTTTTCAACAATTGAAGTAAGAATATTTATTAAAGCCAACAAGTGTAGAAGTAAAATCCTAGTCCTTAATAAAAGGTTAATCATGAAAAACAAGAGAAGAAACTATGAAAATTGAATTGAAAATTTTCCTAAAGATTACATGTCATGGACTTACTTGTCATATTGTTCACTTCCATCAAAACCATCCCAATACCTTTGAGAAGGGACTGTCCGACCTTTCTTATCCCTACCGAATGTTTCAACATACCAACCACCTATATCATGCATATCACAACGGGGCTCAAACAGCCAAAATCTGTAGCAGCAATTCAATAAGAAAAATTAACTGCAAAAAAAATCTCAGCACCTATATCATGCATGTCACCATGACACTCAAAGAGCCAAAATCTGTAGCAACAATTCAATAAGACAAAATGACAAATTAACAGGAAAAAAAGCTCAGGAAGCAGAAGGTATGCCTGAGAGATCTCACAAAAGACATACAGGAATATTAGTTGTATATTGATATCACCCTTAACATACAAATGCAACAAAAAGGAAGCTTTAAAATGATTCAACAGGGTATGACACAATTAATGCACAGAATGTATTATTGACATATTAACTAAATGCAAACTCAATTCCAGAATGTTAATATCAGTCATAATACCAGATAATTGAAATAAAGCACAGTAAGGCTAAGCTAAGACTCCTAACCATAAGAAAAAAAAAAAAAAAGCTCACAGACAGTTAAGCAAGGTAAATCTGTAACAGCCACTGCAAGGGTGCACAATGGAGGGCACAATAATTTATTTATTTGCAGATATAAATTCCAGAACAAGTCAATTATAATAGAAGCCTAGCACTTGTATTCTTCAGTAAACATTCTCCAGAAGAAGTCATTACAAAGGGAAACACAACTCAACAAAGCCTTAATCCCAAACTAATCAATATCTAAGACTCTTTAAGGAACAAAACATTCCACTCATCTAACAGAAAACAAATGGGGCGAGGTTTTGTTATGTTACATCATAAGTATAATGAATAATTCATTCATCAGTGTGGAACAACTGAAATTGCAGTACTTACTTGCTTGGTGGTAATCGAGCTCTACTGCACCTACATTCACAAACAGAAACTTTATCTCCCACTTCATACCAGTGCATATGCTTCACCTGAAAAGTTTTGAATGAAAGTTTTCAATAAAGACCATACACACGTACGACCAAACACAATATATAAGCACTTCTCAATGGTTCATTACTGATATGTAACCATAATGACTTGCAAGATAAAGGCAAAAAAGCTGATATTGCTTCCTTTCCTATATAATCTCCCTTATTTTTCAAACAATCGCCCTAATCAAATTTAAAGATTGAATGGTAAATCATCCTAGGTTACAACGAATTTACATACACCACAACAAGTCTCACAAAAGTTTGCAAGTTGATAACAGTAACCAAAGTTAGGAAATTATCAGTTATGTTCACAAAAAGAAAACATAGGCAAGAACTACAAGCATAGCCAGAATACTTACTTCGAAAAAAAAGAATGGGGAAAATAAACACCATGCAGCTTGCAAATGGATTTTAACAAAATAAATCAAGCAATGACATGCAAGAATATAAAACAACTGTTCATCTTCACCACCAGCTAAGAAAACTAATAAACCCCAAAAACAGATATTCCTACAATTCAGTTAAGAAGCATAATGAATCTATTTCACAAACTATGAAAGACAGAGAGACACTGAATCAGGCAGGACCCCCATATTCTCTCTCTATCTCACATAAACTAACAGCAAAATGAAGCATGAATTATCAAGTAGAAGCATAGAGTTTGGGTTTCAATTTCTATATTAAGAATCATGGAAACAAAAAGGGATATGGACAGAAAAAGGCCATTACAAACCATCAATGTTCTATGTTTCATTATGACATGGGTTTTTGTACCACTCCTATCATAGACAGAGCATGATCCCTCTTCAGGGCTGGCCCCCAATCCAGTTATAGTTCCCAGTGGAATCCTCAATCCAACTGCACTACCCAAAATGGAATCCTGGGAAAACTCTCTTCTAACATGTGTTGAATTATCAACCGAGTTAAGAAAAACATGTATTTGATCTTGAGCATCGTCATTCTGTACTCCATTATATTGGCCTTTAGGAGGAACTCTTGTGGCCACAGCAACCACCCTTCCACCTACATGCATTTCCAAATCACTATATGCATCGGATACATGACTTAAACGATTACTCATATGCGTCTGAGACAATCTAACATCATTTGCTTCATTGGATTTCATGAAGATGCTTGTGTTCTCAATGGAGCTACAGATGCCCAAACCGATAGATGTAAAAGGATTTAATTTTTTAGTGCTTGTAGAAGATAATTGAGGAATTTTATTGACTAGGCAGATCATCCCAAAAAGATCACGTCCTGAAACCAAGTGTAGAACTTCTGGAGTTTCATAAACAGACCTCTCCTCCGCCTCAAAACGATCAGGAAGAAGATCCATAGACTCAATTATAGGGCCATAGTACGCTGCATGTATTGCTGAATAAAAATCAGCTTCAAGCACATCAAAATAGCTTGTTCCAACCACCACTTTCTTCTCCAACAATATGTCATTTATAGCCAATCTATACCACTTCAACCACTCAACAACTTCCATCTGTTTACTTGTAGTCATATGGGATTTATACATGTACAATGTAGAACCTTCTCCAGAACATTTCTGCACGACTCTTCTCTGAGACATCAGATACTTGTCATAGTGGGCTCTGCTCTCAGAATCTGAAAGAATCTGCAATTTTGTTATTGAACATTGATTACACTTGTAGTAAAAAAAAAAAAAAAAAAAACCCTGTAACTCGACGAAACACCAAAAAACATTCACAAACAAGATAAATTACCAATATTATCACCCACAATACATGCAAATTGTTGTATATATAAATATAACATATATCAAACCTAAAAAACATCCAAATCAGTTGGCTACCTAAATATTTTGGCTTCAACATTGAATACTAATTGATCATAAATCAAAGGACACACAATTTATACAAGTTGATGCAATTGAAATTGTTCTGTTTCCTTCAATTGAATTTCAATATTATGCTTCCCAAAAGCCAACATGGAACCAAAATTGAGAAGAGCCACTAAATTTTCTGCTATTCAGTGTCAAAAACTGACTTCCATTTCCATTAACAATAGATTAATCAATGAAAATAGGAAAAACAAAAAAGAATTAGATGTGCAATTAATCGAAAATACCTCATAAGCAGCGAGGATTTGAATGAAACGTTGAGAGGCTGACGAGTCGTTCTTTGACTCGGCGAGGTCTGGGTGAGTTTCTTTAGCTAATTTCCGAAATGACGCTTTAATTTCGGCGAATGAGCTGGTTTCCGTAACTCCTAAGATATCGTACGCATTCTTACCAGAGAACTCGGGCCGAGTCGAGTCAGTGCTGAAGAACTGAGGTCTATAACTCAGATTCGAGTGTAAAAAGATATAACAGAGGTTTGTTCTGTTGTTAGGGTAATCTGATCGAATTGAGACGAAAGAGAAAAACATTGTTTTTTCTTTTTCTATTTCTATTTTTTGTTCTGAATTATGGAAGAAATTGAAATGGTGACTCCACTGGTGTGGAGGTGATAGCAAAGAAGAAGGCTGGGAAGTGATATTGTGACAGAAAAGTGCATGAAATTTTAAAAACTGTCGAGGCCATAGAGAGCTAATTTGCGACACGTGGATAACTATGCCGTTTAATTGATATTCATATACTCACTTTTTTCTAGTTCATTTATCTATCTTTGAACAGACGACATGCCGTTGCTTAGAAACGTTACAGTCCAATTTCTTCTCCACTCCTATTAACCCCCTCGTAGAAATTCTTTTCGTATTAAAAAAATAATTGCGAAAATAAATACAAGTCATGTTATTTTATAAAAATTTAATTTAATTGATTTTTTTTTATTATAGAAATTGATACTTGATTTATAGTCAAATTGTATAAATATGTATTTTAATTTCATAAAATTTTAATATTAATAATAATTATTAAATAAATTAAGAAAATAAAATATAAGTAATAGATCCTGAATCTAAAGTTGTATTATACTAGAGCCAAACACAAATCAAAATTAATAATACAGAAATCATTATACAAATTATTTCCTGCGAAATTAAATCAGACTATGCATGGTATTCAGTTCAAGCAACAAAATCAATGTTTAAAAATCTCTACCTGCTTAGTACAAAAAACAAAGTGAATATTTAAACATTATGCCTAACGAATTGTAGACGAAAATGATCAAACTTATAATTAAACAGATGAGTGTTCATATTTTTATTATGGACCACTGCTTCATGTGATTGATCCACCCAACCCTAGTGACTATAATAATAATAAAAAGAAGATCCCAGAAATATAACATCAAAGCAGAGCAATCTTTTCAGTAATCAGTCAAACAAGAAACATCATATAGTTTGAAATGAAGAAGAATTCAAAAGCCAATCAATTAGGAAGATGAGATCCACCACTTATGTATCCCTGCAAAAAGAAATGTGTAAGGTTATATTAATATTAAAAGTAACATATTAATGTTGGTTCACGGATGTAACATATGAAAAATGATTTTATATATGGTACCAAATATTAATAATTAATTACAATTGAAGTCTAGTTCAAACGATAAGAGTATTGTTTTTGAGGGTGAGAGATTTTGAGTTCAAATTTTTTTATTCGTACTAGGTGAAATTTTGCTTTTATGACGAGTGTAAGAAAATAACTACCCTCTATTATATAGCCTACGATTCATTGAATCTCCCTGGTATAAAAAATAATAATAATAATTAATTGATGCTATGCTTGAACAAAAAAGATACCAGTTAAGTCCTACTAGCCACCCACCATTGCCTTTTCATCTACCATGCCTTTGTCTATGCTTTTCACATTAATCTAAAATTGACTTATCACTAAAACATTGATCTCATCATTTAATTGGATAGAAAAATAACATGCACTTTACTTATTGAATTAATAACTTAGGAAAGCTCATAAATAAATAAAGAAATAGGCAGGTTAAAACTTATGATTAGGGAAAAAAAAGAAACAAAAACTCATTGCATAATAGAATTGTAGGAAATTTTGCTTGGGCCCAAGCATCCCATCATCCGTCAATAATGTATGAGATCCACGTCAATATAATTAAGTTT
>CATKHJ010968194.1:0-12175 GCA_949750685.1 Vernicia montana
TTATGTTGGGGTTCTGATCCGGGAATCGTATATGCATGTTTGATTATAGGTTAGTATTGGGTTCTACGGGTTTTCGGTGGCCTTATGCCTACCCATGCCCTAGGACCGTCGCGACTCGGTAAGCCGGGTCGGGTCGTGACAAAGGGTGGTTCTGAATCAATCCGGTTTTGTATTGTGTTGTTTGGTTTTAGCCCGTTTCTGATCCGATTTGGGCCCGGTTTGATTCTACGGGTTTGTAGTTGAAAATCAATCCTCTTGGAGTGCAAATTTAAGGGTGCACCGCTTCCCCCTCATCAGAATTGGCTTTGTTCAAAAGGCAATTCTGATGATAGTGAACATGGGGAGTATGTTTTGGAGTAAGGAACCAAAATGATGTCTAGGTCGGTGTTTAGACATATTTAGGAAAATCTATATTTCCTGTCTGTGTGGAAAAAAATAAGAGATATATTCCCGGTCTGTTCTGGGTAAAAGATATAATCTCGGTCTATTTGGAAAAATAAGAGGTATTCCCGATCTGGTTGAAAAGAAGATCCTAAGGCTATCTTAGGATAGGTCTGATTCTAGAAACCTTAGCTAGAGTTAAGGTATGGATCCTAAGGTTGTCTTAGGATGCTCTGTATGAGATTAATTGGTTCGAGTAAAGGAAATGGCCCCCGGTATGTTTGGGAAGTGATGAGGATGGCCTCAGTCTGAGTCTGGGTTTCATCAGAATTGATCTGTCTAGTAGACAGTTCTGAAGATCATGAAATGATCCAGTCTGATAGGATGATTTGGATGGATTGATCCCTTCTGGTAGGAGGATGGTGTCCATTTTGGCAGAAAAAAAGGTGTTAGTCCCTTCTGGTAGGACAAGGAGAAATAATGAAGGTCCTCTCTGATAGAGGTTGATGGTCCATCTTGTTTCAGGAGCTTTGATTAGCAATCTATTATGAAATGCATCTTACTATACAAAGATTATGATCTGGATACATTGAACCTTTGAACGGTCAATTTGGTATGAAAGTACTGATATTTATAGAAGAGGGTGCCCCCATTTTGGAATGATAAATGACAGTGGCTCAATTGTTTGACCCGAGGTTGAAAGTCAAGGCAAGGTCAGGTTTTGGACTTTATAGGTCATGCTTGGAAGGCTTAGTCAGGTATGGCTTGGAAGGTTATCTTGGAAGGCTGGGTCAGGTTTTGCCTTAGAGGGATCAATCAGGTTTGGCTTGTCTTGGATTGCTTGGTCAGGTTTGGCCTGTTTTGGAAGTGATAATGTTTGGAAGGCTCAGTCAGGTTTTGCCTGGAAGGTGAAGATCATGCTTAAAAGGCTCAATCAGATGTGACCTGGCTTGGAAGGCTAGGTTGGGTTTTGCCTTTGGGAGAGATTTTGTGGGTTGACTTATATGTGTCTCATCTGTTAAGAGTCAGTTTTCTGGACATGACTTTTGGAGGTGCTTTGACCAGGTGGTTTGCCATTTGAATTTGCTTGTCTAAGGGACTTGGATTGCAGTAATGATATGATTTGCCAAGGAATTTTGGGCTTGGATACATAGTAAGATCTGCCAAGGAGACTTGGGCTTGGAAGGACTGTCTGTTTTACCAAGGAGGTTTGGGTTTAGAAGGATTGTATGATTTGCCAAAGTGGTTTGGGCTTGGAAGGACTATCTAATTTGCCAAGGTGACTTGGGCTTGGAGGGACTGTCTGATTTTCCAAGGTGGCTTGGGCTTGGAGGGACTGGTTCAGGCCCTTTTGAATCAACTTGAGGATGATAGTTCTTTAGAAGTTATGGCTTGACTTTTGGTTTTGCCAAGGAAAATGAGTTTCAGGGATCATGAGTCTTGAGAGACTTGGGATTTTTAGTTCTGCTGATGGGCTTGGCCCTTGTAAGATGGTATTGTGCCAAGGAAACTTGGGTTTAAAAGGATTCATGAGTCCTGAGAGACTTTGGATTCTTGTGGGTTTTACCCTTATTAGATGATATTTTACCAAAGAGACTCGGGTTTTTGGTGGGCTTGGCCCTTGGGATTTTACTAAGAAGACTTGGGTTTTTTTTTTTTTTTTTTATTGACAGATTTTGCCCTTGATGTTTTACCAAGGAGACTTGGGTTTGAGATAATGGAAGGCCTTATCTGGCTTAGGCCCTTTTGATCAGTGTTGGAGAGGTTATATGATTTTGCTTTTGTCTGAGATTGAATAGACTCTTAGAGTGACAGGACTCTTGGGAAGACTCTGGATTGATTTGGATGACGACTCAGAAGACGTGCTCTTTGGATGGATGGAAGGAGTTGTTTAACTTTTTGTGACAAGCGTTTTGATTTGGTTATGCCTCAGAAGACGTGCTCTTTGATGGATGGTAAGAGCAATTTAGCTTTTGTGACAAACGTTTTGAAAGATATACCCCTAATGAATGATAAGGGCTACTTAGCTATTTGAGTTAAGAGACGTGACGGATGAAAGGAATGATATGCCCCATTTTGAATGATAAGGACTACTTGACAGATTTGATAGAAGATGATTTGGAAGGCGTGCCTCTTGATGAGGGATCAGCCGAAAGATGATGACTTAAGATGATATGCCTTCAATCTGAGATAAAGGCATAAAGAACAAAATGATTTGATCATGATGATACTTTTTTTTTTAACTTTGATTTTTGCCCGAGCCGCCCTTTCGGTTTTTCAACTCGACGAGCTTGCTCTAATTTTTGCCTAAGTTGCCCTTTCGGGTTTTCAACTTGGCAAGCTTTTCCTGATTTTTGCCTAAGTTGCCCTTTCGAGTTTTCAACTTAGCAAACTTGCTCTGATTTTTGCCTAAGTTGCCCTTTCAGGTTTTCAACTTAGCGAACTAATCAATGAATTTTGGCATTTAAAGATTATTCCACCATGATTTGGGCTTCTGTTGTCCTTCGTCTTGGAGTTTTGATCTTTGTGTAGACTATTGTATTGAATGCTGGTCCAAAGAGAAACCTTGTTGGGACATCAGGTCTTTTTTTGAGATTGTTGCCCCCTGTTGAGGTGTATGTTTTTTTTTTTTTTATTACCCAAAAGTGCAATGGGTAACTTCATTGGATTGCCTTTTGCTTTGATTGCTTTTACTGAAGAGATCACCATATGGTGTTCTTTATTGATTATCCTTTGGTTGTATCTGATGAAGCTACTGTTGATGCGGGCATATAAATACTTCAAGTCTTGATTGTTCCAAATCATAGTGGATTTCATGGTGAAATGCAAATACTTTGCCAAAATTCATTGATTTGATTGATTTTTTATTTTGATTTTTGATTGATTTTTTATCAGATTAAACAGAAGAGATGAGAATAGAGAAGTGCATATAAATGTTGATATTTTATTTGCAAAAGGAGAATATAGTACAAAGACTCAGACTTATAAATGATAGACTTAGATCCAAACTTGGATTTTTGAACATGGACTCTGAATATGGACTCAGACTCAATTTTGGATTTGGACTTAAACTCAGACAGGTCATATTAGATGAGCTTAAACTCCTCCATAACATACTACTTGGGTAGAGGTGAGGTGAAATGAGGTGGGGTCTGTTTTCCACTTTGGTGAAAATGCATGGAATCACGACTTTAGATTGAAAAGGAAGATGAGATTGAGGCATGACGATTTTAGCCTCAAAGGTCATGGGGTTCAAATTCTTCATCACTATTCAGATTGGTGGTGGAGAATTTGGGTTGAAATGATATGTTTTGGATGCAATCTTCAACCTTAGATGTTGTTGCCACCAATGCTTTGAAGGTGGGCAGATATTGGGTTACCAGATGGGTTTGGTAAGCTGGGAGTAGGTTCTTGACAAGGATGTCCACCTATTCTTGTTCTGTTGGTTTGTTTACCATTTGAGCAGCTTTAGCCCTCCACCTTGTAAGGAATATGGAGAAGGACTCATTTGGAAGTTGTTTGGTGGTTTCCAAATCACTCCTGGTGACATACACTTCACTGTTGTAATGATATTGCTTGATAAAGGCTTGACAAATATTATCCCATGTCCTTTTTTGGTTCTTGTCTAGTGAAAGAAACCATCTCAGGGCAGCAATGGTTAATGATTGCTGGAACAGTTGAGTAAAAAGATCATTGTTGAGTCCCAATGGTTGCATTACCCCCACATATATCATCATATAGGTCTTAGGGCAAGTGGTTCCATCAAATTTCTCAAGTTCAAGCATTTTGAATTTGGGTGGAAGTTTGGCATCAGGGAACAGGGCTAAGTTGTCCACATCAATCAGGTCATTGCTGTGCTTTAAATATTTGATAACTTTCTCCATCGCTTCAAATTTTTCCATGAACATCTGGGTGTCTGGCACAGAGGTAGTGCAGGTAGGGATTTGGACTGGATTAAGGTTAACCCGATTTAGATTTGGGGTGGTCTGGTCCAAAACTGTGTTTGGATTAGTCGGGTTGAGGCTAGCTTGATTAACCATAGCCCGCACTTCTTCGATGATGGATTGCCTTTGTTCTTCAAACCGGGCTTGTTGAGCTTTCAGAATTGCTTGAAAATTCTCCTTTTGCTTTTGAAGGAGATTGATCATGAATGTGGTCAGGGCAGTCATATTAGTTGGGTCAGCCATTGGCACCTTTTAGTAAAACCAAAAGAAACTCAGTAAGTGTTTTGGTGAAAAGGTGATATATGGGTTGGGATATACAGACTCTGGGGAAAAGGATTTCCTTATGGTGTTGTGGGCCAATTGTTATTAGGCTTTGAGTATGATGGGCCAAAGGTATTGGGCTTTGGGGGGATTTTACCAAGATTGTTGGGCTTATGTTTATATATTAGGCCAAAAAATATTAGGCTTTGGGAATTTTGCCAAGGTTTTAGGCTTAGCATGTTGAGCCAAAAGGTATTGGGCTTTGGGAATTTTACCAAGTTTTTGGGCTTTAGTATGTTGTATGTTGTGCCAAAAGTATTGGGCTTTAAGATTTGTGGGGCGAAGGTGATTGGATCAAAGTGAAAGTGTTTGACCCTTCTTCAGTTTAAGGCTCCACTTAAAATAAAGGCATGTTGTGCATTATGGATGCATGACGAAGATGCAAGTGTGTAAGGATTTTTGCTTTATGGAACATACAACATAAGGTCAGGTTCTAAGTTCATTACGTGAAAAGGCTTAGTGGTTTTGGATAGGGTACCCATCACACTAAAGCAGCTATATACCTAACCACATATGAGTCAATGAGCCTCATGTGGATCCAACAGTATGTGCATACTCGTTACACCTTTAAAAAGGATTTAAAGGATACGTCGTGGGCTGGATGATTTCACTATCGGTGAATAGACCTAAGGAGGGTTACCCACTCGATGTTACTTTCTATCCATTGTTTTCCTAGGAAACTAGGGTTTTGGACAAAGAGTCCACATGTAGTGATGCATGGAAAGTTATTTGGAACTAAAGCAAAAACTTTATTTTTACCAAAAGTAATCTGCTTTTATCTTTTATTTTGAAAAAAATTTAATTTTCCCCAGCAGAGTCACCAACTGTGAGGCCTCGCCCGAGCACCGATCTGATATGCTAAAAGAAATCGAAATGCTCTTCGGGAGAAACTCCATGCAATCTGGAACCCGCTATGAGTTCTGAAAAATTGGAATTTGTATTTTCGCTTATTTGTGACAGAGAGTCGCCACTTTAATTTTATTTATTTTTAATTGGAAAAATTAAAGGAAAACTCAAGTGAAATGACTCCAAATTATTTATTTTAATCCCCATAGAACAACACTAATCCATGAGTGACCAAAGTGGGCTCGGGGATCAGGTTTTGGTAATAAACAATTTAATTTCTTAAGTTTGTCTAAAGTAACAAAATAACTTTATGTATGCATGAATAGAAATAAAAATGATGAATGAAATAATTATAAATGATGCAAATATTATATAGATGACAGATTATAAATGAATAAACAGAAAATAAAATATGATAAGAGGATATTTTCTCTAGCCCTTATGAGTACTAGGAAAATCACATATTTCTCAATTAATTTAATAAAGAAATATAAAGCAATAAAATAAATAAATAAAATGGGAAAAATATTATTTAAAATATTTTGAAATTGATACCTTAAAGATGGCATGCCTGTGTATCATTTTGAATGGAAATCAAACCCTACGTACTACTTCCTTCTTGCGAAGGAGAGGTTTTACTCAAAAAAAGTTTATTTGGTTTATTAATTTAATTCAGATTTCAAATTAATAAAATTTAAATCTTTTCGGTTTTAAATCAAAATAAGGACATGACAACAACATAAATTCTAAATATGATTTTAGAATTTAATAATTGCAAAAGAAATGAATTATATATATATATTTTTTGGCTTTTTTGCAGGCGAGGCGAGCCTGGTTCCGGATCTGAGCTCCACTTCGGATTAGGAACTAAAAATAAATAATAACAATTTTAAATTAAAATTATTTTGGTAGTTGAAAGGATTTGGATATAAAAAAGCGATTTTGGACAGAATTTTAGTTATAAAATAAGTGTTTTTTGCATTTTCCCCCAATTTTCCGTCTGATTTTAGGAAGGAGGAGACTGCCTATTTATAGAGGGAGCTGAGGGGGCCTGGGTGGCGCTGGCGGAGGCACGCCTGGACTAAAAAGAGTGCCGCGCAGTGCCGCCCAGGCGGCCATCGCCTTGGCCTGGTCTGGTTTGGTCCGGACCGATCGGTTTGACCCGATTTACACTGTTTTGGTCCGTTTCTAATTCGAATTGGGCATGGTTTGATTCTATGGATTCATAATTGAAAACCAGTGGTACCAATTAAGTGTTTTTGGCCTGACACAGTCTAGTTTATCCGAATCAACCCGATTTTGTACTGTGTTGTTCGGTTTTAGCCGTTTCTGATCCAATTTGGGCCCGATTTGATTCTACGGGTTTGTAGTTGAAAATCAATCGTCTTGGGGTGCAAATTTAAGGGTTCACACCAAACCAAACCAATCGAATTTGACCGATCCTTAAAACCCCTCCACCTCACCGTGGAATGCGTAAGTTTTGATCCCCATTCAATGGGGTACGTAGGCAAAATTGGAATCTAAATTCAAGTTTCAAATCTAAATCCCCATCAATCCCCTCCCCCATTTATTTTTCATGTAAATGTCAATTTATACTTTTCTTGTAAATTTTAAATTAATGCAATTGGTTAATTATTTTTGGAGTTAATGAGCGATTTGTGGTTATCATAGAATCCATAAGGACTAAAAAGTACACTCTCCTTAACTTGTGGATGTTTACATACTTTTCCTTTATTTTTCCCATATATTCCATAAATATGCCATGATCATGCATTTTATAATCATCATTAATTACTTGTCATCCATGAAATCAATTTTCAAGTCAAATCAAACTTAAGAGTTAAATTGAGATTATTCTAAAACTAAAAACCTAGTCCCCGAACTCAACTTGGTTGGAGGACTAGTGACTTTATTCTTAGGTAAATTAATCAAAGATTAATAAATTGGAGTTAAATTGGGTTTTTTCTTAATTTTTCCATTTAGATAAATTAGGGTGGTGACTCTCGAATCTTTTCAACAATCAAATCAATTTTCTGAGGCGATAGCCGCTTCCAATCGTGAGCACCGAAACTCATACCTAACCTCCCTTAAAAATCGCTCGCCTTTCCTTAAGGCATTTTCCAGAGCGAGGGGAGGGGCGTTCGGGCGACGCCTCACACCCATCTTCTTTGCCTTAGATTCAAATCTCTTTGTCTTAAGATGTACTGGAGACTCTTGTGATCGGTGTAAATTTTACACTTCTCATCATAGAGATAATGCCTCCATATCTTGAGAGCAAATATCACTGCTACCATTTCCAAGTCATGTGTGGGATAATTCATTTCATATTTCTTCAACTGTCTCGAAGCATATGCAATCACCTTCTCGTGTTGCATAAGAACACATCCCAATCCTACTCTGAAAGCATCACAGTAGATTGCAAACCCACCTATTCCTTATGGTAGTGAAAGTACTGGAGCTGTAGTGAGACAAGTCTTGAGATGTTGAAAACTCTTTTCACATTCATCATTCCAATTAAACTTCACTTTCTTTCTAGTTAACTTGATCATTGGTGAAGCTATCTTGAAGAAATCTTTGACAAATCTCATGTAATAACTTGCCAAGCCAAGGAAACTACGGACCTCTATCACATTTGTCGGTCTAGGCCAACTTGACACTGCTTCAATCTTCTTTGGGTCAACTTTGATTCCATCTTTGCTGACTACATGCCCTAAGAAGCAAACACAATCGAGCCAAAACTCACACTTCGACAGTTTGGCGTACAATTTGTGCTCTCTCAAGGTCTGCAATGCAATTCTCAAATGCTCTTTATGTTCTTATTTATTCTTGGAATAACTAAGGATATCATCAATGAAGACTATCACAAATTTATCCAAGAAAGGCTTGAACGCTCGATTCATTAAATCCATAAAGGCCGCAAGAGCATTGATTAAGCTGAAAGGCAACACCGTAAACTCATAATGGCTATACCTCGTTCTAAAGGCAATTTTATAAATGTCTTCATTCTTGATTTTTAAGCTGATGATAGCCCGATCTGAGGTCAACCTTGGAGAAACAACTTGCCCCTTGTAATTGATCAAACAAGTTATCAATCCTTGGCAAAGGATACTTGTTCTTGATAGTTAACTTGTTCAACTGTCGGTAGTCAATGCAAAGTCTCATGGAACCATCCTTCTTCTTCACAAAGAGGACTAGTGCACCCCATTGCGAACTACTTGGTCTAATGAACTCCTTATCTAACAAATCTTGTAACTGTGCTTTCAACTCTTTCAATTTCGTAGGTGCCATGTGGTAAGGAGGAATAGACATTGGTTGTGCACCTAGAAGAAGTTCAATGTTGAACTCAATTTTCCTCTCAGGTGGCAATTTAGGAAATTCATCAGGAAACAAATCCGAAAACTCAATAACTACGGGTATTTGGTGAACCTTATCAGGAGTATTCCGTGTGTCCACAACATGTGCCAAATATCCCTTACATCCTTTTCTCAATAGTCTTCTTGCCCTAATAATAGATATGAGATTGGAAGGAACATCACTTCTATCTAATTAGTACACAAATACATCTTCCCCTTCCTTCTTGAATTTTATCTTTTCTTTTCATGACAATCGATGTGTGCATGGTGCTGGGATAACCAATCCATGCCAAGAATCGCATCGAACTCTAGTACTTCTAGTTTGATTAATTTACTCGGAAGCTTTCTCCCATCAATCTCTATAATACATGCAGAGTACACATGATGTACATCTATGACTTCACCTAAGGGAGTAGATACTTCTAAAGGAACTTTCATATTTTCTCTATTTTTCCCTATCTTCCTTGCAAAACATGGTGATACAAAGGACTGTGTGGCACCAGAATCAAATAAGACCCATGCATGTATGTCTTGGATAGGAATAATACCTGTCACTGTAGTGTTTGATGCTCTGGCTTCTTACTGGTTCACTGCATAAACACTTCTTTTCCTTTTCTCTGTTGCAGTGGGTCTTGTACCAGATGATTGGCCTATTTCACTTTCACGGCCATAAGAACCCCTTGCTTCTGATCTAGCCATATGAATTGTAAGCTGTGAGACTGCAGGCATACTATATTATCCTTTTCTCTTAGGACACTCCTTAATGTAGTGGCCCATTTAACCACAAGCTAGACATACACCAGAGGCAAACCTGCAAGTACCAGCATATTTCTTCCCATATTTAGGACAAGTAGGATTAGTGAAATCTTGATATGAAGTCTGTGGTGCATTGTAGCTCACTGGTGCTGAAGCCATAGAAGTACTACAGGTTTGGCCTATACCTTGGCCTCCCCCTCTCGGTAGGCTGTGCACCGTAGATGAAATTAGAGCTTCAGATACCTGAACTTGCATACTATTTCACCTTATTTACCTTGATTGCCTTATCCCCTATTCTTGTTCTTGTTATTCTAATCTCTTTCTACCCTTGCAGCTCTTTATGTCTTATGCCTAGCCTTCATCATTTTGGCTTTATCAATCAGCTTAGCCAAAGTAAGGAATTCCAGTGAAAGAAAAGAATTATACAATGGAGTGATCAATCCCATCCTGAACCTCTCCACTTTACTTGCTTCTGTAGGAACTATGTAAGAAGCAAACTTGCTAAGTCTGTTAAACTCCTTAGCATATTTCGAAACAGTCATTCCGGGCTTCTGTCTCAATTGCTCAAACTGTAGAGCCCTATTATGTCGTTCCCCTTCAGCTAGGAACTGATCTATGAGCTCTTGCTTGAACATAGCCCATGTAGGAGGATTCTCACTATATACCCTATCTTCTACATCTCTCAAGTACCATTGCCATGCTTCTTTATCCAACTAGAGGCCCACCAATTCTATTACCCTAGCATCTAAACAGGGCAATCTAAGGACTAGCTTGTCCATCTTCTCAAGAAATTCTTGAGATTCCTCACCATCTTCCCCAACGAATTCTAGCAGTTTTAGTCTCTTGAAATCTTAGAGGGAAACCCCACCATCACAAGTACTCTTCTCTCCCCTCTATCCAGTGTAGGCACTAGTGGAGGAGGAGGAACCTTTACTTCCCTAGGTGCCCTTAGTACAACTGGTGGAGGTGGAGGAGGTTGTGGAACTTGTTGAGCTTCCTTCAAAGCTTGATTTTCTTCCCTCAATTGTCGTATCTCTTCTCTCAAGAGTTCGATGGCATCCATTGGAGGAGGTGGTACATAATCATCTTCATCATGTTGTACCCTTCGCCTATTTCTAGGCGATTTGTCATGAATAGATGCAACATCAGATGCCGCTCTCCTTCCAGGGTGTTGAGGTCCCCTTCGAATAGGAGGGCGTCCCCTTCTTGGTGGCATCTATACGATAACATGTAAACTCATATAAGAATTCTTAACACATAAGGATAACGAGGAATTACGCATAACAATGACTTCAATTGACATGAGAATTTCCTATGCTTCATGGTAGTTCTTATACTATACAACTCATATAGCCTATTATGTCTAATCTAGACTTTAACTTACGCTCTGATACCAAACTTGTTACGACCTGACTTCCGAGCTGCGACGAGCCTAGGGCATGGGTAAGCTTAAGGCCACCGAAAACTCGTAGGAACCTTACCAGTCAATCATCCATAACGGTATCCAGTAAACCAATCACATATAATCTCCCAATATCTAAACCAAACAATCATGCTAATCCATACTCATCCCATAACATTCATAATTCATTCATATATATATATATATATATATATATATATATATATATATATATATATATATATATATAGTCATCATACATATTATGTCTTTCATAAGTTAATGCCTTGAAGGCCAAAAGAATACCATTCATACATGTACCATGAAGCATCTAAGGACTCAAATCATCATCTTTACAATATGAATAAAAAAAAATGGAGCTTTACATTAATCGCTTAAGCTTTCGAGGTAGAAGAAAAATGCCTTGGAAACCGAACTGAAAAACTATAGCTCACCTGTAAAAATGGAATCACTAATGAGATAAAGCAGTGAGTAATGATTATACTACCATACTTGTGAGGCTTGGTGATTCAAGGATAGCTCACAAGAAAAGTTCATGGTTCATATAATAATAATAGTTCATAGGGTTCATTCATCATGTACATGTCATATTTAGTAGAAATAGCAATAACTTGAATAGATGTTCATAAGTCTTAACGTTCCCTATGAGAATGAGTATTTGCCAATAAGTGTTATCGAGAACTGAGACATAGAACATATTCAATCATGAACATTAGACTAGAGGATCTTCTTTACGGAGCATACCCTCAATCTCTGCTCAAGATTGATCAGATTTCATGGCTAGGACGACAAGCCCTTCTTAGTTAGGACTTGGATACTTTACTCTATCCAATGGAGTACATTGTGCATAATGGCTGATGTCTTGCCCCACATCAGAGTTGGGGTTTTCTGCTTTAGCGTCATGGTCATGTAAATCTATACAAAAGGGATCATGAATCATAGGTCATTATCATGCATTGGTTCTTAGAGGTTCATGTCTTAATTATACAATAAACATAGTATTGGTTCAATCATGGTTCATGGTTACAATGAACTTGATATCACAATAAGGATATTTAACAATAATCAATAATCATTTGGAAGTTCATGAAAAATTAGGCATTTATGCCCCATGGTTCAAAACACAATCATAATAGTATAATTATCACTCA
>CATKHJ010968256.1:0-10696 GCA_949750685.1 Vernicia montana
TTACTTAAAGTTTTACTACACTTTCTAATTGAAGTCTAGAATTATTTTTAGTCTCTAATTTAGGTTTCTAATATTATGTTTAAATAGTTCTCTATTAATTTTGCTTAAGTTAAAATTTCTGAAAAATCCTAAAAGTCACTATCCTACCGATTTCGCGATTACTAACCCAATTCCTTAATTGCACGCCACATAATTCTGTAAATTCTTAATTTCCCAGTTCTAGGTTTCTAGTAATTTAATGAAATCCTGGGGTGTTACAATTTGTGTCTATTATAGATACGAGTCTTCTAGAAAAGACATTTTCTGATCTGTAATTTTTTTGAAAGACGGAAGAATTTTAAGAATTGTATGTGAAGCCAAGGCAAAGAAAAATTGCTAGAATTGGAGGCTTGAAAGATTCCTTGAGATGTGAAAAGCAAAGCGTGGTAGAAGTTGCACAAGATCATGATAGACTAGAATCAATGCAAGACAGAAAACGATACAGCTCTTAAAAGTTAGTGCAACCAATTATGCAGCATTAGTCGTTTGTTTATATCATTAATTCATCAAAATTCTGGTAATTGGAATGTGGATTTGGCGAAACAGTTATTTGTAGAGGAGGATGCTGCTGTTATCGTGTCTATTCCTTTGAGTCTCACAGAGTTGCATGATATCCTTGTATGACTTCTTCATTATATAGTTAAAAATCCAACTACAGATTAGCTTATTTTCTTTGTGCCAATAATTATTTTTCAATGCATGACACAATCACTAATAATAATGGAAATATTGATACTGTCTAAATGGAATCTTCAGGTTCCTAATAAATTTCAGACTTTCATGTGCAGACTATTGTTGAATAGCTTGCATGTGGATTTGGTTTCAAAAAAGGAGAATTCAGTATGAATATATGCTCTTTGTGGTCAAATGAATCATCTATTCATCTTTTTCTACATTATTCTTGAGTTCTAGATGTTAGGTTTTCATCTTCTCTAACTCTCAGGGCTCATATGATTCAAGTAGTAATTATGAAGGTTTGTTGGTAGCAAGCTTATGGCAGATCAATAATGATGCCAATTTGGTAGAATTTATGTTTTTTTTTTTATCTCATGGCAAGTGTGGTAGGCTAGAAATGTTTTAGTCTTTGAGCATATTCAATGGAGTCTTTCATATTGTAATTCTGACTCTTTAGCAGCAACAAGAGTTTAAGGAAGCTCCTATAGGTCAATTGGCCAGAAATACTTAAAACTATTGTTTGAAAATATATTATTAACTCAAATTAATAAATTTGTTTACAATCATATCCCACAATTAATAGCTCTTTTTAGACATTTATATAAAATAAAAACACCAAATAAAGATAAAAAAAATCAAACTCTTGCATAAATATTCTCTGTTTCGATGAATAGTCTAACATTATAACCACTCATAATCTGTGCAATATAAAAAATAAATTTATATAATATTTTCATCCATAGTGATGAGTGCTAAATCAACAAGTTTTGTTTTGGGCTAGATCTCAGATGTTGGGCTTTGATCAATATGTCCTGCAAAGATAGACAGAGTTAAAAGGGCCAGGCGGGTTGCATGGCGAAGAGCCTCCGACGTTTAAGTCAGTATAGGTTTTATGATATTTGTGGAAAGAAAGGAGAAAAAAGAAGTATAGAGTTCAATCTGACCTTATTTGTGGTTTCCTTCTTTCCTTTTATATGCCCCTAGCCCTTTAGGTTAAAGGGTAAATGGGGAAAGATAAAATATATTTTTGATTGATGGAGTCGATTTTTTAGGTTTTGAAAGATAAGGTCTACATTTGTCCTTATCAAGTGACAGGTAGTCAGTGTTGAAATAGGCGTGGGTACCCCGCATAAGTATGACTTTCTTCTAACAAAAGCAAGATAACGTAGGTGCTTTGTGACCTCAGCTTCTTTAGAAAACTTGCTGAACAAGCTGCATTGATTGCAAGGAGGGCGAAGAGCTTAGTGAAGGTCGAAGTGGTGTCTTCGCCTTATTGTAGTAAGAAGTGACCCCTTGGGCTTTTCCTAGATGGGCCGTTACTTCAGTCTTCAACTTTCCTTACTCTTCTGTGGTACTGTTTCATAGTGGGCTTTTTAAATAGTTTGGGCCCATCATATTGTTAGTTGTTTTTGTCCCTCATCAGAGGCCCTCCTGTTTCTTTGAAGCGAAGAGCATTATTAGAGCTTCGATAGAAACACTTTGTCTTCTGATTCATCTTGTTCAAAGATATACCATATATAGTCGAAGCAGTTTTTACCCATTTCGCCAGAGGCAAGGCGTTGATATTAATTGCACAATCTTCGCCAATAGCTATCACGTGAGGCATATTAGTCATCTCTTACTCATTTAATATGCTTGACAGTTGAGAGATCGCTCCATTAATGTGCACGTCCTTTCAAATACAGGCGTGTCTACGTGGCGCTGGACTGGTATGATTTTCAAGAAAATTTCAAATTAATAGCCTTCTTTTGGGTTTTCACATTATTGAGTGACGGTTGGTAAAGAATTTCTTTCCTATATAAACCTCTCAATTCATCACTTTAGAGCTCTTATTTGCTGCCTTTGATTTGTGAAATTGCTTTTGCTTTATTTCTACTCCCAAAACTTTCAAAAAATTTCTCTTCTTCTTCCATTCAATCTTCAATGGCTCCTAAGAAGGATACTTACCCTAGGAGATACAGGGTTAGTGTTGCTCAATTCCAAGAGATCCTCAACCAAGTTTAGGGAGAGATTGAGCCTATTGGTCATACTGGCGAGTTCGCAGCCTTCAGCGACAATCTGGATTTCAATAAGAAGTTTGTGTTTCACCTTGCTCAATCTCACGAGAGATTTTACTCGAGTGATGCAAATGCTGTGCTCCCCAAGGATATGGGCCATTACATCATCTTCTATCATCAATTAGAAATTGGTCTCTTATTCCCTCCAACCAAATTCATGGTGAGCTGCTTCAACTATTTCCAGGTCAATCTAATGATGCTGACTCTAAATTCCATCAGGGATATGTATTGCTTCGAAGTTATGTGCTTCGCCTATGGAATTCATCCTACTGCGCGGCTCTTTCAATGTTTTTTCTGCCTGCTGAGTGCTCAAGGGTCTCCTAGTGTGCACATGACCTCCGCCAGGCCCCTTCGAGATCTTTTTATAGGCAAGCACAAGAAAATAAAGGGTTGGAAGAAAAAATTTGGAGTAGTTGAGATTATTAATGGTCTCTGCTCCAAATCAACTGGCTTTGGGTTTCCTGGCCATTTGTTGCTACCAGTCGAAGGCTTAAGTGAATGGCCAGAGCTATTGTCTAATAGCGAAAAGCAAGACCTCAAGACTCTCGTTGGCGAGAGATATGTGTATGATGCAGAAAAAATAGGGTCCGCCATAGATTTAAGGGATGCCGAAGGAAATCCTACCCCCAGAATACGCCTTATAGACGTCCAAGGTATATTTTTATTCATAAAATTTTATGATTATCTCCCATATTGAAATTGTGCATACCTGTACTCTTTCTGAGCTTCGCTATATTTGTGTTTGTAGTTAAGGCAAAGAATCTTGAACATTATCAGGATATTCTGAAGATGACAGAAGGGGTATCCCCTAGGGATTATATCCTGGCTTCTGAGCTGCCCATTGTAGATCCTTCAATTGGGAGGCTAAGGGTACGAGTCGAAGCTGATTTTGGCCCCCCACCAGCTAAAGACTCCGGTAAAAAAGCTAAAAAGCTTCCAGTAGAGGTGCCGATGGCGAGACGAAGTCTTGTCAAGGCCTCTGACCCTATTGTGCCTATTACCGAAAGGGTGAAAGTACCTCACCCTATCACTGCTTCTCGCCCTATCACTGTTCCTCGCCTAGGAATATCCATTAGACCCCCTAGCAGAGTCATTCCACCTCTTTTCCCTCATTTACCTCTTCCTCCTATTGGTAAAGGAAAGAGGGTAATGTTCCTAGCTCAAAAGGAGCCAAAGAGGAAGGGTCCTCCTCCTCCAAATGTCTTAAAGGTTTTTGCTCATAATTCCGGAGCAGCGGAGAGATTGAGAGACCTTGAAAGGTAGCTCGAGGATATTGCTGATGATGCAGCCTTTGATGCTAAGCTGGCTTCACTGGCAAAGGATCTAGATGTACGGGAATTAGGAAAAGGTATAACTGATAACCCCATCAATCTTGCTTTTGCCTCGCCTTTATTTTAACATCCTTGGGTGAATCTGACTTTCAAATACCCGAGAGTGATAAAATAAAATGGTTGAAGAGTGTTAGAGCTGGAAGACCTCCTACAGCTTCAGAAATATTGGCATGGAAAAGGTATGTGGCGAAGAAGACCTCTTCACCCGATTTACCAGACTCCATCTCCTTTACCCCTCTCCTGAGAAGATTCCGGTTGTCGAAGAACAACTGGCTTTTAAAGGCAATTTGCTTTTATTTATTTTATGTTTTATCCGTCTTCCTTAATATATTAGCTTTGCTAATATTTTAAGATTTTGTCTTTGCAGATTCGGTGGGGCCAATTACTACTCCCCCTCTTTTGGAGTTACATCCATCTTTTCCAGTTCCTCCATTGCATTCAATAATCGACTTAACTGCAGCTCCAAGAATAGCTTTAGAGGACCAATCATTGGCAAAGACAACTTTTCCTCCCGCCAAACCTCCTAAAAAGAAATTAACAATAACGGAATTTTTGGCGAGGAGGAAAAAGAATACCGTTTCGCCCAGTTCTTCTTCACCTGTCTGATTCTTCCAAACCTCCTTATATAAGACAGCGAGTTGATGCAATCGAAGGGGTTACTGCCAGAGCTCCATTGCCAGTAGTTTCTGCAGTGCCCCTATCCTTTCTTCGGCCTGCTCCTACCTCATTGCTAAAGTCTGCTGGAGAGGCTTTGGAAAGGCATCAAAAAATACTTAAAGAAGTAAGTGCTTCCTTTGTTAATTCCTGAATTGGCTGTCCTTTGAATCCAACTAACCGATACTTTATGCAGGCAATCCTGGACTCAGATAAGCTTCGCACTCTGCTAGGCCTCCTAGAGGATCATTACGATGTTGCTAGGAAAGCTACTGAAGGAAAGGCAAGAAGCTTGTTTGAAGCTAGAGGCGGAGCTGCTTGCTACTAGGACAACTTTGGAGGAAGAGAAGCAAAGGAGTGCTTCGTTGGAGAAAGAAAGAGCCGATAGGGGTGTAATCGAGCCGAGCCGAGCTGAGCTTTAGCTTGTTCAGGCTTGGCTCGATATTTTTTTTTGAGCTCGAACTTGAACTCGAGCTTTGAATCGAGCTTGAAAATCATGTTCAAGCTCAGCTCGTTCAAGCTCGAGTCAAGCTCGAGCTCAGCTCGTTAATAAATTACAATCGAGCTTCTCGAGCTTGGCTCGTTAATAAATTACAATCGAGCTAAGTTCGAACTCGAGTTCGAATCGTTTTGAAACTCGTTTATAATTTATCAAAATACTCAACTTCCTAAATATTTATTTTTAATAAAATAACTATAACAAAAATACTTAAAACTAACATAAAAGCAAAATCATCCAATTAGTGAAAAAAAAAATCTAATCATAAAATTGAGTATCACATTATTACAAAGATATTAATTAATAAAAAAATATTTTTAAAGATTAGAATATTAGATTATATAATAAGGAAATATTATATTATCTTAATTAGGAGAATATATATTTTAGTCAAATTGAATTACCAAAAATTTTATTGAAGTATTAAAATATATTTTTTGAAGTGCCAATATTATTAAGTTAATAATAATAATCAAGCTGTTCACGAGCCTATTAATCGAGCTTTTTGCGAGCCTGTTCACGAGCTTATAATCGAGCTGTTCATGAGCCTAATCGAGCTAAGCTTAACCTTGCTCAAGCTCGGCTCGTTTATTCATCGAGCCTTAAAGTAAGGTTCAAGCTTGACTCGTTTATAAAACGAACCGAACGCGAATGAGCTTTTATCGAGCCGAACACCGAGCCGCTCGCGAACGACTTGGCTCATTTACACCCCTAAGAGCCGACATGTAGGCCCAGCTAAAAATAAGTAGCGAGACCTGTCAAAAAGCTGAAGCCGAAGTGGAGGCTCTTCGATCTACTTTGGTTGAGAGAGACTTGTCCTTGGTGAATAAAGACAAAATAATTGCTGAAAATGACAAGTCTACTCTTGACCTTACTGCCAAGCTAGAGGATTTAAGAAAACACAATAAAGATCTTGCCATTGAGGTAGAGGAGATTTCTAGTCTTCGCCAAGATCTTAAAAAAGTGCAGGGGGAGCTCCGAGAGTCTGCGTATTCCTATGAGCAGGCTTCAAAGAGGGCTCAAGTTGCTGAGGAACAACATAGACAGTCTAAAGAGGCCAGGAAGAGAGCCATTAGGGACTTCTTATCTTCTGAGAGCTTCGACCAAATCATCACCTATCACTCTTACAAGGCTGCTGCATAATATTTTAATAGTGCTCTCCAAGATGCAGCAGTATTTTTCCAGGTGTACTAGAAAAAGTGCTTGAAATGGAAATAAATGAAGAACCTCCTGTCCCAGAATTTTCCATCTTTGGTGAAAATACTACGGAAGGATGAGATGTGCCTGATCCAGAAAACTTTCCTTCTTGGGAAAATGAGACAGCTCAGGCCTCTTTTCCTATATCAAAGCTGGAAGGTGATAGCGACATTGGTAAAGAGGTCGAAGTTGAAGTAGTTGAGACTGTTCTGATTGTCTCTTCGACTGTTCCTGTTGAGACTGTTCCTATTGTTCCTTCAACTGATTTGGATGCTTTGACTGTTTCAACAACTGCAGCAAATCTTAATGTAGATCTTACTTCAAATGAGCCTTCTTCGATAGATCCTCCTTCTTCGACAGAGCCTCCTCCTTTGACAGAGCCTCCTCCAACTGAGAATTAATTTTGTTTCTCTTTCTTCTTCTTCTTTTTATATATATATATATATATATATATATGTACATGTAATCATAATATTTTAAAATATTAAAATTTACATATGAATGAAGATGACAATTCGTATCTATTTTGCACAATTTTTATGTTTATCAATATAATTATTTAGAATGAATGTTGTACTTTCAACTTTCAATCCTTTTGTTATCATATTTGATTGTTTTGTAGACTTAATCTTTCTTTAAATTTCTTCATATAAGTAGGACTTTCGCCTAGATTCACTAGGATTTTCACCTGGATTCACCAGGACTTTCGCCTAGATTTACTATGACTTTTGTCTAGATTCACTAGGACTTTCGCTTGGATTTACTAAGACTTTCGCCTGGATTTACCAGGACTTTCACCTAGATTCACCAGGATTTTCGCCTGGATTCACTAAGACTTTCGCATAGATTCACCAGGACTTTTGCTATGACTTTCACCTGGATTCACTAGGACTTGCGCCTAGATTTACTAGGACTTTCGCCTGGATTTACTAAGACTTTTGTTATTTGTGGAGAGCTTTTCCTTCCACATCTTCCAAATAATCAAATATTATTTTATTCAATTGAGAAGACTCAGATATCTTTGCGAAAGTTGCATCTCTCATTACTATTTATTGGTAGTACATTTTGAGGTGTTGAATGTTCCATGTATGAGGAACTTCGCCACCTTCCATAGTTACAAGCTTATAAGTGCCTAGACCTATGACCTTTTGAACTATGAATGGACCTTCCCAATTTGGTGCTAATTTGCATGTTCCTTCATGCTTTCCAGATGCTTCCAGAAATCTCATAACCAAATCCCCTTCAATAAATACTCGATTCTTGACTTTCTTGTTGAAGTAATTGGCAGCTTGCTATTTATAAGCTGCCACTCGGATACTGGTTATTTCTCTGAGTTCTTTAAGGAGGTCCAAGTCTATCCTCCTAGCTTGATCATTCTCTTCGTCTCCGCAATAATTAACTCTGCCACTGGATAGACCTATATCAACAAGAATGACAGCCTCAGTTCTATAGGTTAAACTGAAAATAGTCTCTCCAGTTGGCTGTCCTAAAGTTGTCCTATATGCCCATAGCACATGATGGAGTTCATCTGCCCAGGTTCGGCCGCATCCATCCAGTCTTCATTTTAGTCCTTGTAGGATTGTTCGATTAGTTACTTCTATCTGGCCATTTGTTTATGGATGAGCAACAGACGAGAAATTTTGTTTGATGTGGAGTCCTGAACAAAAGGTTCGCACCTTGGCATTGTCGAACTGCTTCCCATTGTCACTAACGAGATGGTATGGAATGCCAAACCTGCATACAACATTTCTCCATAAAAAGTTAATTACTTTATCAGCAATAATGATTGCTAGTGGTTTAGCTTCGACCCATTTGGAAAAATATTCCACTGCTACCAATAGAAATTTTCTCTGACCTAAAGCTGTGGGAAATGGTCCCACTATATCCATCCCCCACTTGGAAAATGGCCAAGAGCTAGATATAGGCCTTTCATTTGTTGTTGGGATATGCTTGCCACTATAAAACTTCTAGCACGAAGAACATTTTCTAACAAAGGCCATTGCTTCGTTCTTCATTCTCGGCCAATAATATCCTTGTCTGATTATTTTAGCTGCCAACATTTTTCCCCCTAAGTGCATTCCACAGGAGCCTTCATGTATCTCTTTAAGGGCATATTCAGCTTCGCTTGGCCTTAAACATCTTAACCAAGGAAGGGAATATGCTCGCTTATAAAGAATCCCATTGTGTAAAAAGAAGTGAGCACTCCGATTTATGATTTTCTTGGCTTTTTTCACATCTTCAGGTAGTTCGCCTTTCTCGAAAAAAGTTTTGATTGGATCTAGCCAACATGGATCTTCGTCTATCTCCATTACTTCAGTTCTTTCCTTAATACTAGGAAAAGCCAAAGTTCCTATGAATATTCTTTGAGGGAGTTCGATTGGATGAGTTGCTGCCAGTTTACTCAGACTATAAGCTCTACAATTTTCTCCCCCTAGGATTTTTAGGAATTGCAACTTCACTCCTCTATCTTTCATCTTTTGGATTATAGTCTTCGTTTTCCGTAGATATCTGGCCATATTTTTTCTGTGGCCTCAAATTATCCCTTTATTTTCCCCACTATTAGTTGGGAGTCACTATAGACTGTCAATTCTTCCAGGCGAAGACAATCGGAGAAAAGCAACCCCTATATCATTACTTCATATTCAACAACATTGTTAGTGGCTTCAAAGTTTAATCCTAAGGCGTATTCTAACAAGAACCCTTGAGTACTTTTTAGTACAATCCCAATACCACTACCTTCTATGCTACTGGCTCCATCTACAAATAGTTCCTAACTTATCCCAGATTTTGGTGATGTTTGCTTTGACTGAGATATCTTCTTGGGATTCTGATCTTCGAATGTTTGCTCAGAATTGAAAGAACATTCAGATATAAAGTCTGCAAAGGCCTGAGCCTTAATTGCTGACCTTGATCTATATTGTAATCAATACTGCCCAAGTTCTACTGACCAGTAAAGCATTCTTCCAAATGTTTCTAGCTTGTGCAAAACTCTCTGTAATGGCTGATCTGTCACCACTACTCCTTGATGAGCTTATAGATATATCTTATACTTCTTGGCGGAGAGAAGTAAAGCATATGCAATTTTTTCTATAGGCAAATAGTTCAACTCTGCCCCTTGAAAGACTTTGCTGAAGTAGTAGATAGGTTTTTGTACTGATCCTTGTTCCCTGATTAACACCGAACTAATTGCATTATCAGACGCAGACAAGTAGATAAGAACTTCTTCGCCTGGCAGTGGTCTGCTCAAGATTTACTCTGAACTTAAAAAGGTCTTCAACCCTTTAAATGCAATTTGGCATTCTTCTATCCATTCGAAGGTTGAGAACTTTCTCAGTTTTTTGAAGAAAGGAAGATATTTCTTAGCTGACTTAGACGTAAACCTATTCAAAGTAGCTATTCGCCCTATCAATCTTTGTACCTCCTTGACATTCCTAGGGGCTGCCATGTCCAAAATAGCTTTTACTTTATCAGGATTTAGCTCTATTCCTTTCTTACTAACCATTTATCCAAGGAACTTCCCTCCTAAGAAAGCACACTTCTCGGGATTGAGCTTCATCCCATATGTATTCATCACGTTTAACACTTCGGCCAAGTCACAGAGATGATCTTCGAAAGTCTTGCTCTTCACTATCATATCATCCACATACGCCTCACGATTTTTGCCCAATTGATCCTTAAACATCATATTGACAAGGCGCTGATATGTAGTTCTAGCATTTTTCAGACCGAAGGGCATTGAGGTATAACAATAAATGCCATTTTCTGTTATAAATGAGGTCTTCTTCTTATCATCTGAATGCATTTTTATCTAATGATATTCTTGCTTCACATCAAGAGAAAATAAGAAATCATACCCTGCTGTGGAGTCCACAAGTTTGTCTATCATTGGTAGAGGAAATGAATTTTTAGGACAAGCTTTATTCAAATCTGTGAAGTCCACACACATTCTGTAGGATCCGTTAGCTTTCTTCACCAACACCACATTAGCTAACAATTCTGGGTACTGGACTTCTCTTATGAACCTACCTTCATCAATTTATCCACTTCCTGATCAATCACCATTTGTCACTCTAGATCAAAGCATCTCTTCTTTTGTTTGACTGGTCTATAAGTAGAATTTACATTCAATTGGTTCACCCCCTCCCCCCCCCCCCCCCCCCCCATTTTCTGCGAAAAACCAGGCAAAGCTAAGAATGTTTGTTAATAAGAACTGACTTACTTGACATTTTTTATTTTCTTCCAAA
>CATKHJ010968552.1:0-19815 GCA_949750685.1 Vernicia montana
AACCTAAAAGTAATTAAAATCAAAGAGAAATTAATTAATTTAGAGGCTACTCAAAAGGAGTATGGAGAGATTAATTAGAGAGAGAGCAAGTGGATAGCCAATCTACACAAGCTCAAGGGGTATTTTAAAATGGGAGATGGAGTTGCTATTTATAGGAAATGAAGGTAGAGTAAAAAGACCAAAAAAGGGTTGAAAAAGGGCAAAAATAAAAATTCCAAGGCAGAAGGGGGGATTATTCATCGGGCTGGCCGACGAATCCGCGCTAGGGTCTGCATGGATTCGCAGCATCTTTTAACGGCGGACGTGGCGGATGCTGAGGGATCCTCCAAGCTACCCAGTGGATCTGCCAGCACATCCGGCGGCTGCCTGCGCGTCAGTACTAATGCGTGTCAGCACATCAGTGTGGACACGTGAGGGAGGTGTCTGGCTAGGGATGACAATGGGGCGGGGAATCCCCATTTCCTGCTGGAATTTGCCTCGAACGGGGCGGGGATAGGGATGGCAATGGGGAGGGGCGGGGGTACCATCTCCCATCCCCATCCCCACCTTAGCAGGGAATCCCCATTTCTATCCTCGCCTTACAAACGGGGATAATTTAGTCCCCATCCCCGTCCCTGCAAGGATCCCTGTCCCCGCGGGGATTCCCGTTTTCCACTTGAATTTTTTTTTTGTCTTATCTTAATTCAATTTTTGATACTTTTAGATAGTAAAATCTAATGTATAAAAATTTAAAAATTAGATTTTATTTATGTTTAAACTCACAATATATATATAATTAGAGATATTTTGATTATTAGTATTACTTATATATTTTATTAATTTTTTATACATTACTTATATATATTTACTTATTAATATATATATAGTATTACTGATATATTTTTTTATATTTATAAAATTCATAAATAATGGTTGAAAAATAAGAATAAATTTATTTAGAAAATATTAACAGATTCAAACATATAAAGTATCAACCAAATAAAATTAAAATGTAAATACGCATAATATATTAAAAATGTTCTGCTATTTTATTTAATAAAACATTAAAAAATTCAGCATGCATAAAAGTATGAGAGTATTTAAATAAATTTATTTAGAGTTATCATGATATGAGAGAATTACAAAAAATTAGTGATAAAATTAGAAATCCTAATATATATATATATATATATATATATATATATATATATATATATATATATATATATATTAGGAATAATTGTGTAAATATAATATCGGGTCTCCACGGAGACAGGGATGGAAATCCCCGCGGAGTGGGGAATACACTCCCCGTTCCTGCCTCATCCTTGCTAACGGGAAAAAAATATCCCTCATCCCCATCCCCATGGGATAAAATTTGGAGAATCCCCGCCTCGTTCGGGGCAAATTCCCGCAGGGAACAGAGATTTCCCGCCCCATTGTCATCCCTAGTTTTGAGACTTTTTTGTCTAAAAAATTTAATTTAACTTTAATTGTTTCGACAGTAAAATTGAATAACTAATTTATCACTTTTGCCATTAAAGTTTAGTCCTCCAAGTGATTTTCAAAGGATTTTCCATGTTAATAAATGAGACAATGTGTAAATATACTCCTAATGTTTGGCTAAAAGTGCAGATCAACACTTAATTTTTTTGAGGTATGGATATGCCCCTAACGTTATAAAAATGGGTCAACGCGCCTCTTCTTTTTGTTACATCCATTATATATATATATATCTCTCTCCACACTTTTTTTTTTTAATTTTTTATCATTCCTTTATCTTTATTTTTTTTAATTTGTATTTTATATTTACCTACAAAATATTTGTGCGTGTATATACATATAATTTGACTTTTTTCATTTATTTTGTATTTATAGGTTTATATAATGATAGTTGTAATTATTAATAAAATTTAATTATATTATTAGAATATAGGATAAAAATTTATAAATAATTAATTATGATATTGAATAAGTACACTCTAAAATTAATCACGTAACTTGTTTTTATCAAAAGTTGTTTAGAAATTTTTTTATCATTTTTTTAAATAATTTTTTTAAAAAATAAAACTAATTATCTCATTAATTTATTTTCACATTATTATATTTTTTTTAAAAAAAAATTAGAATGTACTTATTCAATATCACAATTAATTATTTTTATATTTTTATTATATATTCTAATAATATAATTAAATTTTATTAATAATTACAACTATCATTATATAAACTTATGAATACAAAATAAATAGAAAAAGTCAAATTATATGTACATACACACACAAATATTTTGTAGGTAAATGTAAAATATAAATTTAAAAAAAAAAAAAGCAAAGAGAAAAGAAAGAGAAAAATTAAAAAAATTAAAAAAAAAAAAAAAAAGGAAAAGTGTGGAGAGAAACATAATGAAAGTAACAGAGAGAAGGGGCTTTGGCCTATTTTTGTAACGTTAGAGACATATCCGTACCTCCAAAAATATTAAGTGTTGATCTGCACTTTTAGCCAAACATTAGTAGTATATTTGCACTTTGTCCCTTTAAATTATATTTTTATCCCTACAATTATTTAATGAGAAGGGTAAAATCTCCCCCCCTTTTCACTCATAAGTCATAATATCCAAACATGACAAGAAAATCTCTGCCCTACATTTAATGCATATTCCAATCTAACGAGATAAGAATATATAGAGCAAAAAAAGATAATTGTCTTTTCACTAAATAAAAAAATGAATATAAGAATCACATTTGGTTAAAATATCTCATCACTCATTGATTTGAATGTATGAGATAAAAGTGTATACTTTTAGTAATGTGATCTTCATTCATCAAAACAAATATGTTAATGTGAGTAATTTTTAGGGATAACAGTGGGCCGAAAATTCCTCGTTTCCTACAAGGATCTGCCTTATACGGGGCCGGAATCCCTAATTTTCATCTCATGGGGGAAATTTATTCCCCATTCATAGAGACGGGGCAAGGATGGGGAATGTCCTCCCCACCTAGCGGGGATCCCTAAACTCGGCCTGCAGACCGAATAATATAAAATTTTTTAAATATCTTTATTTATAATTAAATTACATATATGTCCTAATATAAAAAGAATATGATAATCCTAATTGTTCTATTATTTCATATCCTAATTCTAAATAAAGAATAATAACTTTATATAATTCTTACAAACATAAATAAAGAGAGCACAAATCAAAACTACAAACTTGTTTTTGGCTACTGTGGTTTAAATCATTGCCAACCAATGAGAAGGTATTTTTTTTCTTTATTTTCTACTTTCTTATTTTTAATTCTTTCTTGTCCTGAGTTTCTCTATTTCAATTTCAATCACTTACCTAACCTACATGCATATTCCTGGTTATAAGTTAGATCAATTATGAGAAAAGGCTATAAATTCATTGTTTAGAGTATATATATTCACCATCATATGAAACATATATTAATGTACAACTTAGAAATAAATATTTTTTTTTTTATAAAAAAAAAGTAAAAAATCCATGGGATCCCCATAGGGATGGGGACAAATCTATCCTCATTTGTGGGTCAAGGATGGGGGCGAGGATTCTTGCAAGGGTGGGGATGGGAAATGTATACCCGTCTAACGCAGCGAAAAAGTGGAGGATAACAAAGTTAGAACACATCTACGTCTTAAACATCATTGAGTCCACAAGGAAAGATAATTTATGGAATCTATCAGAAATATAAAGACTGAAATTTTATTAATAATAAGATATCCTAAAGGGATAACAAGGTTAAAATACGTCTACGCCATAAACATCATTGAGTTCACAAAGAAATATAATTTTTGAAATCCACCATGAATAAAAAAATTAAAATTTTATTAATAATGAGAGATCCTAAATTATTATATAGTAGACCTATTTATAAGTCATCAAACCCTAATTAGAAACTAATAAAATTAATAAATAGAAATCCTAAATATTCTAGAATTACTTAAAAGATAAAAAAAAAAAAAAAAGTAAATCTAAAGTAATTAGAAAATTACAATAATTATATTCTTTAAAATAATTATAAAAATAAATTAGGACTACCGCGTCATACTCTTCCACTTAAAGAAAACTCGACCTCAAGTTTATATCTTGAAATTGAAATCTTCCATCCCAAACAAATAAATACTTTGAATAACACGTCTTCATGGAATAATTTGACACGAACATCTTGTTTTGAATATTCAACCGATTAAATTTATTTGTCAAGGAGGGAGTTCTATTAAAATAATTAACCCCAATAAAATCAGTGCTTTGGAACTCAATAGGAACATGGAACATGTTGATTATGGATTCACTTTGCAATTTAATGAATTGATTACCAAAATCTTCACTTTTACATCTTTTTATATTTTCTTCAATTGCATGTATCTCAATCTTGATTTCTACTTCTTTAAATTCTTAAACAAAATTAGAGGATCCCATTGAATCAATAATATTATGGAGACCATCAATGAGTTCTTGTGATTCTAAATTTTGCTTATCATTACTTTCACAAGCTCATCATTATAGGTCAAAATAGTGTAAATTATTTTAATTAGTTATTAGATAAGATGGTGGGTCTCATTCTCTATAAAAAAAATAATTTTTATTATGAAAAACTTATCACGTCAACAAAAATAAATAATGTTAGTGGATTGACAGTGAAGTGTATAACGGTGACAAACACAATGTATTAAAGTGTCACAAAAAAACCTTAATTTCAATTTAAAATAAACGTCAAATCACATGATAATTTAATGTACTTTCCCCTTAAAATAAATGTTTTTTTATTGAATGTAAAGTAAACTAAACCTAATTTATCTAATTTTTTTTGGTATGAATCTATATTTATATGTTACCTAATTAATCTAATTTTTTTTGGTATGAATCTATATTTATATGTTACTCCCTCCATTTCATTCTAATTGACCCTTTACAAAAAAAAAAAAAAAAAAAAAAAATTGTTTCAATTCATCTTTTTTATGAAAAAATATAAATTTTTCATTCATATTGATAAAAGTATATTTTAATTTGAAAAAAAAAATATAAAATCATACATTAAGAAGTACCAAAATAAAAAATTAACTTGAATTTTTTTCAATAATCTTCAATCGTGTTGGTATAGTATTTCGTCCAATAATCTCCAATCGTGTTGATAGAGCATTAGAACTGACAACTCAGTGAAAACTACACTCTGTTTGATGCCTATTTTTTGTCACAAATCAACTTTCATGTCTTTAAACAAGGCTGATTGCTTGATAAATTCAAAATCAATACTTTTATGAAAGAAGACACATTAAAAATTTCTATGAAACACACTAAAAACTTATATGAAAGAAAACTCACTAAATCTCGTAAAATGAAAAAAAAAATCAATAAAGGGAACGAAAAATAATGAAAACAAAATCAGATCCATGCTTAGAAAGATAGATTAATAGATCTGTAGAGATTTGTGTTTATTAAATATAAAACTAAACAAAATAAAGAAAAAATAAACCACCTTCGACTTGCTCAAACAATAAAATTTAGAAAAGACCAAAGAAAAAATTGAGGGAAAAAGCGGATAGGGTTTTTTTTTTACGTGTTTCAATTCATTTTAGATAACCAATAAATCATTAATTTTTTTTTTTAATTTTATTCTTATCCCTTATTAATTAGGTTTGTAGTAATTCCAAACCATTTCAACAAGTTCAAAATACTCTTTCATATTCTTTTCTTTTCCAATATATATTGATGACAATTAGCAATCCATATTATGCATTATAAATTCAATTTTAGTAAGCAAAAAATTTTGTATATATTCAAGAAAGAAAATGGATTAATTTTGAGTATTTTTAAAAAAGGGTAACTTAATCATTCTTATTTTTTTTTATTTTTTATAATTGTGCTATATAATGGTTTCTTAATTTATGTGAAACTACTTAAAGTGTCAATTAGAATGGAATGAATGAAGTATTTATTTGAATTAATTATTATAAATATATTTATAAAAATAAAAAAATTACAATATTAATTAAATGACTTTCAAGAAGTTTAAATGTACCATATATTATATATTTCAAATATAAACATGTTACTCCATCTGTCCATAAATCATAGTACACTTTTATTTGGGCACAAAGATTAAATATTTGTATTTTTTTACTATTTTACCTTTATTATGACAATTAATAATATTAATTATTTTAGAATAACATTATTAATTATAAGTATTTTAAAGGATATATTTAGAAATATAATAATAAATTTAACTTGAAAAGAAAAGTAGACTACTTTTTTTTTTTTTTTTTTAACATTTCAAAAAGAAAATGAGAGCTACAATTTATGAACAAATGAAGTATTAAATAAAATATAACGTGTCATTGTGTATTATATACCGTTGAATTCATTTACACCATAATTTTAAAATATAAAGTATTAATTGAAATAAATAACTCAAACGCATTTATATTTAATTCAAATTCATTAATTACGTCTCGTGTTAACGAAGAGCGTTGAAAATTACCGGCCGGCCTTATAAAAATGAGGTAGCCCCTTCATAAAAAAAAAAAAAATAAAAAAAAAAATAAGAAAAGAAAGAAGAAGAAGAAGAAGAAGAAGAAGCCCCATCGTGAGATTAAAATCTTCATCCTATCTCACTACTAAACAAGGTGGCCAAAGGACGAGCATCTGTAACTCATTTTTTATTTAAAATAAATTTTTTATTATAAAGAATGATTATAAAAAATAAAATTTCAACTTACTCTCTAAATTTAAATTATAAATTAGTACATATATTATAGAGAGTTAAAATTTATTATTTATATAAAAATTAATTAATACATATTTGTTTTTCATACATATTCTATTTTCTATTGGCTTCTTTTCTTGTAAATATTTAACATTAAATGCTTATCATTAAATATTTTTATAGAATAAAATAAAATGAAGAGTAAAATATAAATAGTATATTGAATTTTAATAAATTTATTTATTCTTTATATTTAAAAATTCTTTAAAATATTTTTTATTAATTAAAATATATTCTTTATTTTAAAGAGTAATATTAAAAAAGTTCTTAAAAGAGTAAAATAAATTAATTATTAAAAAGAAAATATAAATGGCTCAAATTGGTTGCATCATAATTAGGGTAAAAGTGTAAATTAATAAAATTAAAAAACAGAATAATTTAAGGAATTCATATATTTGAAATTTAAATTTATATTGAAAAGATGTGCATATTACGACATAAGAAATTATTTTAAATTTATTGAAAAGACGTGCATTGAAAGAATGTGATTTTTTTTCATTGGGAAGATGCATCTATTTATTACTCCGTCCGATAAAAAATATATTATGAATACTCCGTCCGATAAAAAATATATTATGAATTTAAGGTTATTAAATTGTCATGATTTTAAAATAAAATATTAAAATATTTTTTTATTTTGATGTAAAAAAAAATTGTAAATATTTAGTAAAAAAATAATAAAATTGTAAAAAAAAATATTCTATTAAAATTTTAAAACAATAAATATTTTTTTTAAAATAATAAATAATTAAAAGCGGATGAAATATAAGATTTTAAATAACCAAATTTTGATTAAAAAAAAATAACCAAATTTAATGAATTTAACTGTTTTAACATAATAATTTGAAGAATTAATTGAACTTGTCAAGGGCACTCTCATTTAAAATTGGGCTTCTAATTATAACTAGGGAATTGAAAGAGAAAAATAAAATTATTATCTTCATTCTAAAATATTTGACTTTTTTTTTTTTTTTTTTTTAGATATCCCAAAATATTGTCCTCTTTCTATTATTAGTGTTACTTTTTACTTAATTTTTCTTTTTTTATTTCTTATTAATATTTATCTTGATTTAAAAGAATTTGTGGTAATATATGAAATTAATTATGATTTTTTATATTTTCAAAACAAATACTATTACTCTATTAAATTTAAAATAGAGTTTAAATACAAAAATTAATTTAAAATTTCTTAATGCAAAGTGCAAGGATATAAAATATATATATATATATATATATATATATATATATATATATATATATATATATATATATATCATTTTATTTATTGTATTTTTAATTTTCATTAAAAAAAAAGCCAAATTTTTTGAATAAAGGAAGTATAACCAAGGAATATTTAATTCTTGAATTGCCAAAGCGTCAATGGAATTCAATAGACCCAATACATTTGGGATTAAGGAAACGAACTACTAAACTAGCTTAGCAATTGACATTGTGTTTAAAATTGCTATTAGGCATTAAAAAATATATTTTTAAAATTTTTTTACTTAGTTGATTGATTTTTATTATTTTTTATAAACTATTTTTTCAAATCTATTTCTAAAAAAATATTAATTCTGAGAAAAAATAATTTTAAAAAATAATTTAAAAAATAATATATATATATTTTTTTTGGTTGAAAAACGTTTTTGTGAAAGACAATAGAAACAGGACCTGAGTGAACCAAACAATTTTTTTTTTGTTTTTGAAAATACCCTCATTTTTCTTTGATTTCATATAAAAATTTAAAAGATAATACATATAATGCGGTCTTAGTTAATATTTATAAAAATTAATGTTTTATATTTCTAATTACATTAGTTTTTTTTTTTAAACATTCTAATTACATTACTTTGATATTTATAAACTCATCTAAAATCTTATTTGTTTTTTAAATTTTAAATTCATAAACATTTTCTTTCCTAAAAAAATATATATATACATTTTCTCTTTTTATAAATATTAAAATAATAACTTAAATCTTTTGTTCAAATATATACTACTATTAAACTAATCTTATAACTGCAAGTATAATAGGAAAAAATTTAGTTACACCTTATGCATATATCAAGTCTAATATTTAATAATAATTTAGTTATGTTGTAAAAATTATAATAGATTAAGAGCAATAATAGCAAAAATTATAATATATCATTAATTTTTAATTAATTTTTTACGTAAAAATTATTCTAAACATTATATATATAAATAAAATTATTATAAACATTATATAAATAAATAATGAATTTATTTTATTTTATTTTTTAATTATTTATTTATTAAACAATAACTAATAATATTAAAATTTTAGGAGATAATAATACTCCCTCCATCACGTAAAAATAAACATGTTTCATTTTTCAAAATGATTAAAAAATTGCAATTAATTATGTTGAAGATAGAATAGAAGAATATCCTCTCCCACTAATTGCGATTAATTTACTAATAATTTGTTAGCTGTGTTAGTCAATAGTTGTTAGTTGTGTTAGTCAATAGTCGGTGTAATTGTTAATTCCTTAATTCACGCATGGTTTAGCCACCATTTAAACCTGTAAATGTGCTTATCAGAATGCACAATTAATCTATGAATAGATTGTATATAATGTAACAAAGACAACAAAAGATATATAGAAAAACTTCATTTTCTGAGAAATTCTTATTATGCTAATATTTCTTCTTAGTTAACATGGTATCAGAGTTCATGCAATTCATTTGAAATCAAAATCAAGCTCCTGTGAAAATTAAGTTTATGTATTTCAGTTCAAAGAATTTTGTAATTTTTCGTTTTTCATGCATACGTTAAATTTTTTTTTCTGAACATACCATCAGAAAGAATAGATCACCAGAAAAATTTCAAGACCAACCGTACCTCAAACGGAGGCTGCACGCGCCTGCATGCGCCACCTGAAGAATATGAACCTCAGCTCACTCGCCACACGCGCTGCCCAAGGAAGAAGACGACCACGTCAGCGCCACATCAGCGCCACATCAGCCGATCTGCCCAGTCACCTGTCATGTCACCGACCAGTCAACTACCACATCACTGCCACGTCATCCAGTCAGCCAACTAGAATATGCCGCGTGTCAGTTCGGTCCGGTTTGATCAAACTAGTTGACTTTTAGTTTGACTAACCGGTTCAACCACTTTTGTATCGGTTTTCAGACATCAAAAACTGGTTCCTAAGGTTTTTCGACCTCCTGAGTTCATTTTTGCCATCAGATTTGTGAAATTCTCACTGTATCTTAAAGTTATGGAGAAAATCAATGTTGCTCAACCTATTGTGACCATTTTAAATGGCACCAACTACAATCTTTGGGCGAATAGCATGAAAAGCTATATTGTTGGAATTAAATACTGGAGAATAGTCACTGGTGGAACTTCCAAACATGTTCGTACTCAAGATGAAACTGAATCAAAATACAATGATCATATTGATGATTGAGAAAGTAAAAATCATCATATTATTACTTGGTTCCGTAACATCTCTATTCCGACTATTCACATTCAATTTGATACTGCAAAAGAAATTTGGGATTTTCTTGCAAATCGGTACACAATCTCTGGTCTCGCTTATCACTATTAGTTGTGGAGTATTCTGAATAGTATGAGGCAAGAATCTGGACAGTTTGTCAACGATTTCCTTAGCCAAATGCAGCCCATGTGGAATCAACTCACTCAAGCTAAGATCACTGAAGATCAACTCCACTTGATTCAGTTTCTCATGGTTCTTCGGTCTGAATATGAACCTGTTCGAGTATCTCTGCTGCACAGAGATCCTCTACCCACACTCGAAACAACTGTCAAGGAATTGATTTTTGAAGAAACTCATTTGCAAATTGGCAAGCCAAATTCCTCTGAATAGGCTATGGCTACCCATAGGCCGTCACAAACTCAATCATCTTAGTACTGTAAAAATTGCAATCGACCTGGACATTATTTCTTTAATTGTCCAACCATTGAATGCAGATACTGCCACAAACTCGAGCATATAAAGAGCAACTGTCTCACTCGTCCATCAAGACCAAGAGACAACTAACCTAAGTCCAGAACAACCTCATAAATTGGAGCATCTTCTGCTAATGCTGCTATACCAGATAACTCGTCTGCTTCTTATTTGTCCTCCCTCACTCTTTCAGATCTCGAGTCTATGTTCAAAAAGGTTATGTCTTCTAGTGCCTCCTCCTCTAGTGCCATGTCTGTATACCCAGGTAAAAAAAATTGGTTAATTGATTCTGCATGTAGTAATCATATGACCTCTGATCTTAGCATGTTTTTATCAAAATCAAAGAATAATTTTTTACCTCATATTCATACTGCTGATGGAAGCAAAATGAATATCAGTCATATTGGCACTATTTCTTCCCCTAATGTAAGTTTACTTGATACGTATCTAGTGCCTTCCCTAGCTATAGATCTCATCTCCGTAGGCCAATTATGTGATCAAAGATTAACTGTCATTTTTTCCTCTAATGGATGTCAAGTACAGGACCCGCAGACGGAATGCCTTCTAGGGGGTGGACGCAAGATCGTGAGGCTATTTGAACTCACTTCCCTCCAAATTCCTCAAAATGCTCTCCATATTATAACCAAATTTTCTCCATTATTCCAGTGGCATTTGGGTTTGAATCATGTCTCACTCATTAAACTTCGTTCTTTAATTTCTAGTGGTGTTTTAGGGAATGTTAAACCTATAGAACATCAATGTACCCACTGTCAACTTGCTAAATAACCTGCTTTATCATTCAACAATAATAACTCTCATTGTAATGTTCCATTCGGTTTAGTTCATTCTGATATTTAGGGACCTTCTCCTACCCCCACTGTTGGTGGTAATCGATATTTTTGTTATTTTTATTGATGATCACTCATGTTTTACTTGGCTCTTTTATATAAAAAATAGATATGAACTTCCTCGAATCTATATTCAATTTGCAAAGATGGTCCAAACACAATTTTCACTGCAGATAAAAATCTTTCAGACTGATAATGCTATGGAATACAAAGAGTCCAGTCTTTTACAGTTCCTTAATGAACAAGGAACTTTAGTTCAACGATCTTGTCCTCATACTTCCCAACAAAATGGTAGAGCTGAACAAAAACATCGTCATATCTTAGATTTTGTCAGAGCACTCCTATTATCCTCTGGCTGTCCTGAAAAATTTTAGGGAGAAGCCACTTTAACTACTGTCCATACTATTAATCGACTTTCCACTCCAGTTCTCGGTAATATCTCTCCCTTTGAGCAACTACATGGTATGTCTCCTGACTATAACTTTCTCAAAGTCTTTGGATGTGTTTGCTTTGTTTTACTCCAACCTCATGAGTACACAAAACTAGAACCTCGTGCTCGTCTCTGTTGTTTCCTAGGATATGGAATCGAACATAAAGGTTATCGATGTTAGGATCCTATTTGGTAATATCTCTCCTTTTGAGCAACTGTATGGTATGTCTCCTGACTATAACTTTCTCAAAGTCTTTGGATGTGCTTGCTTTGTTTTACTCCAACCTCATGAGTACACAAAACTAAAACCTCGTGCTCATCTCTATTGTTTCTTAGGCTATGGAATCGAACATAAAGGTTATCGATGTTGAGATCCTATTTCCAATAGATTGCGTATCTCTCGCCATGTTGTCTTATGGGAAAATACTATGTTTTCTAGTCTTTCTAAATTTCATGACTCTAGTACTGATCTGATAGTATATTTACTAATCCATCTATGGAGTTCTTTCCATTTGGTGATACAGACGTATCCACAAATTCAATAGCAACACCTGATTCTCCTACCCCGGAAATGATCTCGTCTGCGAAGAATGTGCCTGCTACAATTGAACCTGTGCCTGTTTCTACTCTTTCTCCATCAATTGAGGAACGTCGTCATTCTACTCGGGTAACTAAAAAACCAGTCCGTTTTACATATTATCATTGTTATTCTAGTTTTCTTTCTATGCATGAGCCTCGTAATTACCTTGAGGCTAGTTCTGACCCTCTCTGGCAGCAAGCAATGGCAGAAGAAATCCAAGCCCTTGAGAAAACTAATACTTGGGACTTAGTTGATCTTCCTGTAGGAAAAACTCCAATTGGTTATAAGTAGATTTACAAAATTAAAACTCATTCTGATGGATCAGTCTAGCGATATAAAGCACGTTTGGTTGCCAAAGGATATACACAAGAATATGGCATTGACTATGAAGAAACTTTTGCTCCTGTTGCACGATTAACTTTCGTCTGGTGTCTTCTAGCTGTTGCTACTGTTAAACAATGTTCACTTAGTCAGATGGATGTCAAAAATGCCTTTCTTAATGGAGATTTGCTTGAAGAAGTTTATATGCATCCTCCACATGGCTATTCTTCTTCATAGAAAGTTTGTCGACTCAAGCGTGCACTATATGGGTCTCAAACAAGCCCCGCGAGCTTGGTTTGCTAAATTTAGTTCAACACTGGAAGAATTTGGTTTTCACTCTAGTCCTCATGACTCTGCCTTATTCATCAGACATACATCTAAAGGCATAACTCTCTTGCTATTATATGTTGATGATATGATCATTACAGGGAATGATGTCACTGTCATTTATGATCTCAAACTACTTCTTCATTGTCAATTTGAGATGAAAGATCTTGGCTCTCTCATTTATTTTCTGGGACTTGAAATCTCTTGTGATTCAACTGGCTCCACTCTCACTCAGACAAAATATGCTTATGTTTTGCTTTCCCATGCTGAAATTACTGACAATAAAACTTCTTCCACACCCATTGAATATAATGTTCGTCTAACTACAACAGATGGCTCTCTTCTAGACGATCCTACCTTATATAGATAATTGGTTGGGAGTTTAATCTATCTCACAGTCACTAGACCAGACATTGCATATACTGTTCATATCGTCAGTCAATTCATGTTTGCACTAAGATCTACTCATTTTGTTGTAGTTCTTCGCATACTTCGCTATGTTAAAGGAACATTATCTCAAGGATTATTTTTCTCTTCTACATCCTCTTTAGTTTATCAGATTATTCTGATGCTGATGGGGCAGGAGATCCAACAGACCGACGATCGGTAACGGGTTATTGTTTTTATCTTGGAACATCTCCCATTTCTTGGCTCAGCAAGAAACAGTCGGTTGTAGCTCACTTAAGCACTGAAGCAGAATATCATGCCTTATCCGATGCAAGTTCAGAACTTCTATGGCTCCGTTGGCTTCTTAATGACATGGGGGTTAAACAATCTGCAGCCACTATCCTTCATTGTGACAATCGCAGTAGCATTCAAATTGCTCGCAATGATGTCTTTCGTGAACGGACAAAGCATATAGAAATTGATTGTCATTTTGTTCGACATCATATTCTTTGCAAAACTATTCATTTAAACTTTGTCACCTCTGCTAATCAAGTTGCTGATATATTCACAAAATCACTACTTCCGGCAAGATTTCAAAATATGTGTCGCAAACTCAAGATGTCTTATTTACCACTTTGAGTTTGAAGTTTGAGAGGGGGTGTTAGCTGTGTTAGTCAATAGTTTTTAGCTGTGTTAGTCAATAGTCGGTGTAATTGTTAATTCCTTAATTCACGCATGCCTGTAAATGTGCTCATCGGAATGTACAATTAGTCTATAAATAGATTGTATATAATGTAACAAAGACAAGAGAAGATATACAGAAAAACTTCATTCTCTGAGAAATTCTTATTCTACTAATATTATTTCTTAGTTAACAAAATTTAATTTTTTTTAAAAAATATCCTTTTCCAGTAACTTTTTTAGAATAAAAAAAAGAAAAGGAAGTTGATAGGGTGTTAGAATAAAAAATCTATAAATAAATTGGTTGAAAATATAAATAGAATTAAAATAATTTTATGATACACATTAGGGGTGAGCACGGTTTGGATAAAACTGGAGATTTGAAAATTCTCGAACCGAATCGAAATTCGGGGGATTTTAAAATTGAAGAACCGAAACTAAACTGAACATTAAAAATATTCGTACCGAATTGTCCCGATATTTTGGTTCGATTATTCAGTTCTAACAAGTCGAGTAAATTCAATTTGGGTATTTTGGGTTAATAAACCTTATTATTATTATTAGGGGTTTGTATACAAATACCCAAAAAATATAAAATATTCTCATACATGCCTTCTTTTTTTCTTTTAAAAAATATACTTATTAAATTTTCTATTTCAAAAATGCCTCATTTTTAAAAGTATATCATAAGTATATCAAAAGTATATCAAAGATATATCACAAGTATATCATAAGTATACAAAAAAAAAGGGGGGGGGGGGGGGGGCATTTTTGAAAACTTGAAAACATAAAAGAGTATTTTTGAAAAAAAAATTACAAAAGGTGTATTTGGTGTAATTTTCTCTTATTATTATTATTATTATTATTAATAGGCAAATGGGTGGGCTATTCATTATATGAATAATAATGAGTTAAGTATTAATGGGCTAGGTATAATAGACTATGTATTATTAGGCTTATTTCGATTCGATTATGATTATTTTGGTTCGATTCAATTCCAAGTTGATTTGATTCGATTATCGGTACGGGTACGCACCGATTCCTAGAATTGAATCATACTACTATTACCGGTTCAATTCGGTTCAAGTATTTTTTCGAAGATCAACAATTTTTCCTTTATAATTCTTTTTTCGGTTCAGGTCTTCGATTTGGTTTGAATTCTCCACGAACCGTGTTCACTTCTAATGCACATGTAAGGGTAAATAGCTTCAAAAATCACCAATCTTTAGTGATATTTTCGATGTAGTTACAAAAAAAATTTTCTTGCCGGGAAATACCTAAAGTTTCAAAAAAAATTCATTTGGAGGTCACTGGCCGGAATCTAGGCTGAAATGATGACATGGCATACCATGTCATCAATTTTTGTCACATCACCGTGCCGCGTGTAATTAATTTTCTTAATTTTTATTTCATTTCTTTATTTCTTTATTTTTTTCAAAAAATATTAATTTTTCTTAATTTTTTCCTCTCTCTCTCTCTCTCTCTCTCTACATAACATTAACCTAAACATCATCCCAAAACATCATCCAGGACAATAATTTTCCAAACCCTAAACGGCGAGATTGAAAATGCAAGCATACGATATTCCATGAATTATCTCACCTGACCAAGCATCTAAAATAAAAAATGAACAGAAACCAAACACCAAGATCCCTTTTCTTAGTGTTTGAAACTCCAATCTATCCAACACTAGAAATTAAACACCAGAAAATAAACAAAAATCAAACACTAGAAATCACAATCAATCCAAGAACCCATAAATATTCTGATTGAAACTCCAAGAACCCACAATCAACCCAAGACCCGTTTTGCCCTTTTCTTCAAGCACCAAAGATGATTTAACACAAATCTAGCTTGAAGAACCAAAATCACTCAAGGACCAAAATCCCAACTTGAAGAAGAGAATGGTGCTGGCAGTGGCGATGAAGCTCAAGCTCGCGATTCCAACGCGAGTTGGTTCAGACTCTTCGATGGCGGCTTGCAATCCCTCCCAATGCTTTCAATGTGAAAGGAACAAGAAGCAACACCCATCAAATGCTTTCAGATTTCCTCTTATTGCTAGAATCATACCCAAAAATCCCATCTCATCTCCTGTCTCTCTCTTTCTTAGTCCCTGTTCACTAAATTGAACAAACCCAACCAACCCAAAAGCAACACCAAATAACAGTTTTAAAGCAAAACGCAATCACCGCAAATAGACGAATCAAACATTCAAAGAGAAGAACCGTTAGAGGAAACAATGTCGTTTTGGAGATTCAAGTGACAGAGTTGAGCTTCGAGAGCCGCAATTAGATTGTTTATGTCTTCAGGGTTTGAATTTCCCTGAGGAATCAAGCAGCATGGGCAGAAAGTGAAACACCGCATCACAAACGCAGAAGGGTAACTCTTACAAACGACGGTGAATTGGTCTAAGACAAAATCAAGATCAGGCGACGACGGACAGTGGCAGGCGCTGATAATGGCAAAGATCTTGCGATTGGATTGGAAGTCCTCCCATGGACTGGGAGGGGAGCCATGAGAACAAACCAGAAACGGAGAGAGTCAATATCCATGGCTGGTTAGCGAAGGGGGATTTATGGTGATCAGTATAGAAGGAACTAATAGCAGAGAGAGGGATCGTGTGATCGGGAGAGAGAGCTCATGTCTAACTCCATTTCTGGATCTGAAAGTTGGTATAGAGAGAAAGATGAGAAAATTTAATATTTTTTGAAAAAGTTTAGAAAAAAATAAAAAAATAAAAATTAAGAAAAAATATTTCCATGTGCTAGGTGATATGACAAAATTTGATGACATGTCATGCCGAGTCAAAAGGTTTAGCTTATGTGGCAATCCATGTCATCATTTCAGTTATAAATTCCAGCCAGTGACCTCCAAATAAAATTTTTTTGAGACTTTAGATATTTCTCGATAAGAAAATTTTTTTTTGTGACCACATCGAAAAGATTACTAAAATTTGATAATTTTTAAAGCTATTTACTCGCGCATGTAACATTTACTGGGACATTTTAATAATCTAAACTATTATCTTATAATATAAAATAAAATAAACTTATAACGTGAGACATATGAAAATAAATCTATTGTTATAGGACAAATAAAATATATATTTATATAATTTGATGATAAATTAAATTTTAATTAAATTAAAATTTTGTTAAATAACATAATTTATATTTATTTTATAATTATTTTTTATATAAAAAGAATTGAATTACATGAATTATCTCCTTTTTTGACATGAATTAATTTGAATTAAATTATTGCAATAAATGAATTTACAAACAGAGAAACAGCTGGCACTCAATTTTTCATAAAGGTAAAATGGTAAAATTAAAATAATAAAATAAAAATGGGTCTCACTTTGCCGTGTTGTAGCAGACACCGCCGTACTCCTGCTGCAAGCGACAGGTCTGAAGGGAACATTCGTCGTCAGAAATAGAGAGTGATTGTACGTAAAAAAAATATATATATATATATATATATATATATATATTAAAATATTCAAAATTTTATTATCAATTATTAATTAATTAAATAAAAAATAGGGAAAACAAATCTATGCATTAAATGAGAAGCAATCATGAGATGTGAGATATCTTCCCAGAGAACAAGGCAATAGTCCACTCACTCTCCACCGCCAATTCCGATTATTATTATTATTATTTTTAATTTATTAATACATAAACAATAAAAAAAATTATTCTTAAAATGATAAATTAAATAAATAACTCAAAAATGGTTATATTTTAGTTTCAATATGCTTTTTTAGGTGAATTAAAATTATTATTGTTTAAGTGATTATTCATTGTTGATATTGTGTTTTTTTAATAGTAATATATATATTATTACTAAGAGAGAGACAAAGAGATCATACTCAAAAATTATTTAAGTTTGGGTGAAATTAATTAAAATTATTATTTTTTTAAATCAAACCGAACTGAATTTATTGTAAAAATCAAATCGAATTGAAAAGTTCGGTTGGATTTAATTCGATTTTTCGATTTCACTATTTTTTTCTTTATATATATATATTCGATTCAAATCAATTTTTTTTTAATAAAAATCGAATCGAATCAATCAGTTCAATTCAATCTTTCGATTTCGATTCGATTTTTCTCACCTTTAAATAGGCAAATGAATTTAAAAGTACAACTCTTCCAAAACAAAAATGAATAAAAAATTAAAAATCTAAATTGATTACCCATATTGATGAAAAGTGTAAACATAATAAAAATTGTAATTAAAAGTGGTACATGAAACATATAGTATAATTGAAGATTTAATTTTGTTAACCATATTGCAAGAGTAATAATTAATTCAGCTAAGACCAAAGAGAATTTTCAAAATTATAAATTGACAAATTTTCCCTAATTAATTAGTTCACTGAATTAGATTTTTCCTTCATTTCCAAATGTATTTATACTGTCTTTTACAATGTATTTTTTTCCCTAACAAACACAAGGGAAAAGTAAACTAAAATAGTTAATGTTAATTTTGTTTTTACTATTTCAATATTTTTATCATGGAAATGTGATACATTTGTTAAATAGTGTGTTTCAATGCTTTAACCTTACGTGAGAAATTGAACTCATTTAGGCCTCAATTACATATTTTAATTTACAAAATAATCGTTATTTGAATAGGAAAATTATCACGACCCAATTTTTTTTTGAACCGCAACGGTTTTAGAGTATGGATAAAAATAAGACAATTAAAAACTCGTAAAACTCTTACCTACTAATAATCTAATATGATATCAAACAACCATACAAGCAGTCATCAAATCATAATATAAATTTGACATCATAACAACTATAACTTTAATATTTTCTCAAAATCACAACCTGTAATTAAAAACACTTTCAATTTCCTCCTAATATCCTCACTACAAATAGTAATATCAATTCTCATAATACTCCTATCAATAAGTTATATCACATAAAACATTCAATATTCAAGTATCACTAAATTAAGATCTTTTTATATACATAATATCACTAATAGTTAACATTCTTAACACTCTATATACAACAAAATAGATATAGCCAATTACAACCATGGAGCTCTAGATTTTGACTTCGATATACATAAACAAAAAGAAACTTTACTTTCGGTTTAAGGCTCTCAAGCAATGTTTTCAAACCCGGCCCGGTCTTAGAACCGGTGAAGGCAGAGGGTCACGGGTTAGAGATCGAACCGGGGTCGAACCGGGATCGAACCAAAATTTTAAATAAATTAATATATTTATTATTTATATGTTAAAAAAAAATATAATATACATATAATTAAAATTAATAAACGTTATTAGAGTAAGTAATGAACATTATTTAAAAGAAATATGAATTTGAAACAATTACTTAGAAGAAATTATGATAAATTAACACATTAAGTGGCCATTTTGAGATCCAAATTCGGGTAAGTTCCACTACTCGGTAGTAGGAAGTCTACTTGGATTTGTGTTCTTCTACATAAGAAATATGAATTTGAATATTCATATACTCAAAATGGTAAATGGTAGAATGATAATTTGAAA
>CATKHJ010968798.1:0-29219 GCA_949750685.1 Vernicia montana
TTTGATTGAAGTTAATTAAACTTTTTAACTTTAAAAATTTGATTAATTGATTTATTAATAATTTACTAAATTTACAAAATTAAAAAACCTAATTAATTCCTATCAAAATTTATAAATTAAATTGACAATATGTTATGATAAATTTAAAGGTGAATTTTACTTTTACCCTTCAATATTATTATTATTTATTATTTTCAATTTAATTTTAGAATAAAATTGCAACTAAAATTTCATATTGAACTAGAATAAACAAGAAAAATAATATTTAATTACAAAATCATGTAAAATTAAGAGTAAATTTTACAATGACTTTTTAAAATCACATAGGTCGCTTTTGAGATTGAATTTCATGAAAGTGTTTTTTAATAAAAAATTTTATATTATTTTTAAAATTATTTTTTAAAATAGTTTTTTCTAAAAAAAAACAAGTAAATTATTATTTTTTTCAGAAACAGATTTAAAAAATTAATTTATAAAAAATAATCAATTAAATAAAAAAATTTTAAAAACGATTGTTTAACCCTCACAGCAATTCTAATCGCATCCATATTGAATTGGGGCCTTTAACCCAACTAATTATCGCAGGAGATACATGAAATGCCCAAAACAATTTGGGCTTTTTGTTTTTGGAGTTTGTTATGGATCCGCCGCAGAGGCCTGAAGATCAACTCTGCGACAACTCTAACCTCTAGCCTAGGGTTTATGGCTTTATACTATGATCACATCACACTTGCAAGTGGGATGTGGCGAGTTGCGACACAGTAGACATTTTGCTATAGACACCGTAAGTTTTTATGCTTCCAGGGCAGAAATAGAGTTGAAGCAGTAAAAAACTAGTATAATAAGGGAGGCATTGCAGTACACACAGGCTTTGCTTGCGGCTGCTCAGCCTTTTTCAATAGTGTCCCCTCGCACTTTGTTGGCTTTCTTCTTCTTCAACTGTCACAAGTGTCAATCAATAATTCTCTCTCTATCACTCTTAATTTGTCCTAAACCTACAAAAAAACCCCTAACCTCTTTTTCTCTAACTAAATTACTAATTAATAATTTTGGAATTACACGTTTGCCACTGGTTTCTCTTTTTTTTCCCTTTCTATCTTTCCAATTCAATTTTCAATTGTTATTCTATTTGGTTTGTTTGTTTTGGAGGGTATTTATTTATGGTGATGGCTGAGGGTGAGAGTGGGGATGATCAGAAGGAGGTCAATAATGGGCCTAAGTCCCCTTGGAAGACTCCTGTAGTCGCTGATGCTCCGGTTATGGGTGCTGAGGCTTGGCCTGCTCTTGCTGATGTTCAGCATCAACAACAACAACAACAACAACAACGCTCTAAGACTAATGATTCTGCTCCCACAAAAGCTGCTGCTGTTGTTTCATCTCCAACGCAGGTAGTTATTGTTTTTGGGTTTGAGATTGATCATCAAGTTTGTTCAGTTCAACTTGACTGCCCTTGTCTTCGTCTGCGTTTTGATTTGATGTTGTTGTTATTGTGCGATTGCATATAATGTGTATTCATTTTATGTTATTAGGTAATTTTAAGTGGGATATTCAAATTCCAAATGGTTTTAATGTTTGAATTAATAAATTAATTATTGTTATTAGCTGCGAAATCAAAGGAAAAATAAAGATTGTTCATAAACTTAATTTTTAGAATTCCTTAGGCTTCACACTTGAGGTCATCTATTTTCATGACATCGAGGGTTGGAGTTGCTTTATATTAACCCCAAAGAAAGAACCATTGTTTGTAATCTCTCAAAATAAAATATCAACCAAGACAACATAAATTCATCAATGGAAACATAGAAGCCTCTTGCAAATTTTGAACTTCATCTTATAGAAATAACGTAGCAGGTTGATCTTTGATTCAAGGTAGGACAGCTGACAATTAGAGTATTTAGTCTGGTTAGGGGTTGAAAACAATAGGAATTGTATGTGGACAACCAGTGTTTGTAATTGGGTATGATTATGAACTATGAAAAACAATAAATCAAAGGGAAGTGATTAAAGGCTGTCAGTACTGCTGGTTTTAGGTGTTTAGCGCTGTGAACAATCTCCATTGATGCTGTTTTGGTAGAATTGATGTTATTTGATGTGGAGCTTTTTATGTGTTGATCATAGTGCCAAAAAATTAATTATGCTGAAATTTGTTTGTGAATAAAAAAATTAACAAGATCCTAAGATACACATTTAAAATTCCAAATGCATTACCAGACGCCATAGGTGTTGCATTGTTGAATTGCCTCACAAGATCCATAGAAGCATAATTGTTGGATAATTCTCTTTTATTCATTATCTCCTTTCAATTGAACCCATTTCAAGCATATGTGTAATCCTAAACCTATACTATACCTATAAGGGCCTGTTCAGTTTGGTCTCCAAAATTGAAGTGGAACTGCAACCAAAATAAACTGAAAAAATGAGTTGTAATGGTAAATTTCCTTATCTGTTTGATTTGACATGTAATCAGAATTTTGATTATTATTTTCTTTTGGTGGCTGCTTGGTTCATTCAAATTTGGTATTTGCAATTAATATAAAATATTCATAATGTAAATGATTTGATGATAGCAAATTGAATAATAGTTGCGAGGGAGTCAATGAAGTGAGTGGAGCTGAGTTTTGCTCTATTCAGGCTTGGTTCTGTCACTCCTAAGCGTCTAATGTCTTTGTTGAGGCTCATCTTGGAAAAGCCACAACTGAGCTCAAGCTCAACTTGACAAGCCAACAAGTTGAAGATAGAAAAGAAAAAGGTTTAAGTAATTAATCATTATTGTTTTATTCAAGAACAACTCATTATAGCTGTGGTGTATCATAAAGCAAATCCCATGTGAGCCAAAGGCTTAGTTTCAAAATAAAAATAAGGGCTGCCTTGTCCTTCTATAGAGACCCCTCATTCAATAGTCTTATAATGATTTTCTTTTGTGATCAAAGTCCTATAATTTACCCTGCATACTTTTATCCAACAACTCATTTTAGACATATGATGAACCATTGTGAAGGATCTTGCAATTTGCTATATGCTAAAACCAAATTTTAACCGAGTTAATTATCAAAAGTTTGAATTTTTAATGTCTAAAATTGGTTAATGAAACTTCTCCAAAATTTAGGAGACTGAATAAACAAATATAGGCAAGCTATGAATGAACCAAACTTGAGTCTGTTAATAAGTATAATTGGTCCAAGCTCCCCTATGATCATATTTGGTCGATTATTAAATGAGCCTTAAGATTTTTCTCAAACTCATTTGTTTATTTAGTAGATAAGCAGATAAACAAGCTTTTATTAAGCCTATCCATGAACTATTTGGAGTCCAAAAAATGTGAATATCTATATCTCTTAGCATTATTATTATTATTATTTTTGTTCATTCAGATGAGCTACACAAGGGGGGTAGCTCTCCCTCTTCCCATAAGCCAGAATTGAATTCAGGACCTCCTGGCTCAACATTTTTACCTTAGTTATCTAATTCTCTTTAAATGTTTATTAATTTTTATCATTAATTTACGTATCTATTCTTTGTCTTAATTAAGTGGCGTGGTAGAATGTTGATAAACTAAAACCTTTTTATATTTTCTATAATTTCTTCATAACTTTTCTAACTTTTCAAATGTTAGTTATTTTTAATTTTAATTTACAGGTGCTGCGTTCAAGAAGTTTTTTTTTCTTCTTATTTTCTTTCTTCATTTTAATTAGTCTTACTATTCTCACTAATTTTCTAAACATATATTTTTAGTTTAAAATTTTGGTTGTTTTTATCATTATATATTGTTTTTATTAATTTCATTTTTTACTATTTTCTAAATTTATAATTAACAGTAGGAATTTTGATGGTGAGTGCTCAATGCACTGGTCAAATTTGATTTCCCTTGGAATGGAAATGTATTGACTGAAGGGATAGATTGATGGTTGATTACCTTTATAATAGCATCCCATTATAAAGGAAGATGGAATGAGTTTGCCCTTAGGTCATAAATGAGAATGCAATATTTGCATTCCAATTCTAATCTCCTTTCTACTAGAACTGAAGGCCCTATAATAATTTAATATTCTTTTCCTTATGGGACTTAGACTCCTAAATGAGAATACCTTTTGATTACTGGAGTAAATAGGGCTTTATTTATGACTTATAACATATATAGACTTGCTTAAAACATCAGTGTGCATTCCATTCAGCAAACCTGTTACTTTCTTATATTAAATACCCTTGACTCTTTAAAATCAAATATAAAGGTATAGATACTTAACTAGCAACTAAAGTTCTCTTTGTTCTTAAATTGATGAGTAACCAACAACTGAGTTGATAAACATGACTAGAATCTTACAGAAAATATGAACTTGCTTGATATTTCATCTTGTTTTTCCTGAAGCTGCTTCTTTGCTGGATCATAATGTTAAGGTAAGATTAATGAATTGGAGCTTTCGAGTGGATTTGTTGGTTAATATTATGTTATTGAGCCTGTTGTTGTATGTTTGGTACTTTGATATAACTAATGGAAAATAAAAATTATTTTGCAATTTTGTTTTCTGCAAGTAGAGTTCCAATAAGTAATTAGGCAATTCGTATGCATTGTAGACTAGTTGTTGGTTTTATTCTTATGGATATCTTGTTTGGTTTGCAAGAGCACAGTTAGGAAGGCTAGCTTTGCTTTTGGATCATGCATATGAAGTGCAATAATTTCTATGATGGACGAGTCCCTTCCTTCCCCCTCCAACAAACTGCTAGCAGCTTGTTTGTGAAATTTGCTTTATTCTACGACTTTGCCTTATGTTCCTTTTTCCATTTATAATGGATATGATGCTTGGTGTGCTTAATGTGGAAATTATACTGTTTTGCTAAATTTTTAGTGGATTTTCAGGGATCAATTGGGCAACAGAAGTCACATGGTTCTGGAAACCCTAATTCTTCACACAAGTACTCATCATCAAGGCATCAAAAATCAGGTTCTAAACGCAATCCAAATGGTGCACCTCCTTTCCCTGTACCATTTCCTTACCAGCAACCATCCCTGCCACCTGTTTTCCATGCTATGGTACCTCCACCACATATTGCTGTTCCTGGATATGCTTACCAGCCTGGCCCTGCACCTTTTCCTAGTGTTGAAACTCATTTGGTGAAGTCTGGATCTGATTCTTCCACTGTCCCACCTTTTGTTCCGCCTGTTAATGTTCAGCCTCCACCGAGAGGGGATTCCAATGCTTATGCTGCCAATTTTTCGAATAGAAGACCAAATGTGCAAGAATCTGGGGGCCATTTGAATCATACATGGCATCAACGGGCATATGTTCCTAGAGATAACATTGCTTTGCAACAGGGCATGGGACCAAGGCCTCTAGTTAGGCCTCCTTTCTTTGCTCCTGCTCCAGGCTTTATGGTTGGTCCAACCTTTCCTGGTAATTGTTTTATCCCAGTGCCCATGGTGCTTTCATTTCTAGATATTAGTACCAAATGTGGGTTCCCCCTTTCCTTGGTGTGGAATCTGTTGTTTGTGCAAATGCATGTCGTCTTTGCTACTCTCTTCATCATAATTTCTCTTGGTTCTTTTTTTTTTTTTTCGGTCTTTTCTTTGAAAATCAAATGTTTTTCAAGATGATCTTTCTAATTATACATCATACAGGACCACCTATATGCTATGTTCCTGTTCCACCTCCAGGCTCTTTCAGGGGAGGCCACCCACCGCGATTTATGCCATATCCTACGAGTCCAGGGGCTCCTGTGCAACCCCGAGAAACGCTGTCTTTGAGGGATAACATAATAAGACAAATAGACTATTATTTCAGGTAAATTTCTTAGAAAAGGATTCTATGCATGCATGTATGTCTTGAAAATTGCAAGAATGGGACTTCCAGTCCAACCTCTCTTCTTGATGCTGTTAGGAGCCACTCTGCTATGAATTTTATTGCTGGCTGGTCTCTACCCTTTCATATTGGGATCTAGTTTGTACTTAAATGTGGGATAATTATATTGTTGGTGTATGAACTTTATCATTTTTTCCATTTCAGTGTCTAAACTTTATTTTTTATCAATCAAGTGTTTGAACGGACATATTTTTTTCAATTAAGTGCATTTGGCTGGAGTTTTTTACCGGAAAATTAAAATGGATCATTTTACTCAATACATGATACCATACTTAAAACATTTTCTCTATTTATCTCACTTATTTTTTTTATTTTTTATATATTTTTTTTCTTTAAAATCTCTCCAGAGTTTTCCTATAATTTTATTTTATTTTATTTTCTAAGAAAAATCTCAACAAAAATGAAAGAGAATGTAATAAAGAAAGAAAAAGGAAAACTAAGAGATATGAATGAAGTAGAGAGGTGGTGTAAAATAATACATTTTAATAATCCAATGAGAGATTCTGACCAAATGCAGTTAAATGAAAAAAAATTATTTGTTCAAACACTTGATTGATAAAAAATGAAGTTGACACACTATAATAGAAAATTTGGTAAAGTTCAAACACTAATTTACAGTTATCCCACTTAAATGTATGTCTCATTGATGTATCATCATTAATAGTGGAGACTGTTATAGGCTCCCAAAGGATATATAATGAATTTGGTGTCTGCATGTTGCTAATGAAGGTTCTTAATGCTAAATGGAACTGCTGATGACATGGGAGTTGTGAGTCCAATTGATTGAACAGTATTATTAGAAAGATGATTATCTTTTGCCTAATTATAACATGTTGAATGTTAGATTTTGAATAGTGCAGTCTAGATTTGCACATATCTGTGAGCTTATTCTTTGTAATTCAACTAAGCCTTTCAATGTGCCGCCAAAGGACTCCCATGGAACATTTTATAAAGTATAACAGCATTGGTTTATTTGTACCATATGGATATTTTCTGGTTAACTACACTACCCCTTTGTGGCAGTGACGAAAATCTGAAGACTGATCACTACCTAATATCCTTGATGGATGGCCAAGGATGGGTACCTATTTCCACCATTGCTGACTTTAACAGGGTATGTTCGACATGCTAAACTTTTTTTTGGTTGTAGCTTGAGTTAATGGAACTTATTAAATATATGGTATCACAGGTTAAGAAAATGACTACGGACATACCATTTATCCTTGACGCGCTACAAAGTTCAAGTACAGTAGAAGTGCAGGTTTGATTTCATTCTCATCAAAGCTCCTTTTTCTTTATGTATGTGAGATGGAGTGAGGCCAGATTTTGTGATGTGATAGTTTCATAACAGCTTGAGAAGGTGGTTTGAATGGTCCAACTCCAAACAATATTGTTTTTTGATTAGTTATTCTGATATCAATGGTTTCTTAAAATTGGCATAGCATTTCTTATGGAAAATGTATTTCTTTTAAGGATGACTGATTTTAACTGGTTTTGAGTTCAAACTATTGTGAAGGAAAATTTTTATTACTTTTTTTTTTTTGAAATTTGTTTAATAGAAGCCAAATTTGTAATTCAATGGCTGTAATTCTTTTTTCTATCCATTGTCAACACTATTTGGGCCTTGTTCTTTTTTCAATTTGAATTTATTGTTCGTGAGTAAATTTATGAAAATGGATGTCATTGTTATACTGGTGGTTCAAATTAAGAGTGGGTAATTAATAATGGTGTCAATGTTACTGCAATCATTCAATGGATAATGTCACTATTCCTGCAGGAGTAGAAGTATAAAACAAATTTATACTATTGGGTCACTGTTGCTGGTATTTTATTTCCTGTTCGTGTAACCACGAAATCAGTTTGGTTGATCTTTTAATCTCTTTGTTCTCTTCTTTCAAAATTCTCTTATTTTTTCTACCGCCTAATTAGGGTTAGTTGCTTAGGGCTTGTTAGCTACGTCAATTATACATTAAAATTTTCGAAAAATTTAAGGTATTAAGGATATTAAGGTTCCTTACTGTTATCATTTTTTTTTCCTTTTGCACAATGCTATAGCTTACAATTATTTATTCTTTTGTTGCTCTTCCTGGGTTTGAGTATTCAATCATCCATTCAAAATGTTATCTGAATTCAACAATTCTGTGATAATGTTTGTTACTTGTTTTCAAATGCAATTTTCCTTCTAAAAGAAATGATTTAGCTTTAAGGTTGAAAATCTTAACCTGCTTCAAATCTTAGGGATAAGGTGACTTTCCTTCGCCCCACTGTGTTGATCAAGTGAGGTTAGCTGCTTAATTTTTGAATTTCTTTAAATGTTTCAATTCTTTGGGATGAGACAACTTTGTCCTACTGTATTGAATGTGAGGCTTCCTGCTTAATCTTTATGCATATCTGTAATGATGATAGCATAATTTGAATTGTGGTATATATTAGCAAGTTATGGTTCTTTTTGAATATCCTAGGTCTTTGCTCAAATAGTCTTTCCATCACCATGGTATTATGTCAATAGGGTGACAAGATTCGAAGATGCGATGAGTGGTCAAAGTGGATTCCAGCTTCCACAGAACATACATCGTCATCAAAAACTCTGATTTCTGAGTCCCAGCTTGTGGAGCCTGCTAATGAAGACAATGCAAGGGCTATCTCTGAAGAAAATGTTGACTTTTCATCACATAATCCAAGTTTTGTAGAGAACAAGTTGTCGAATGGAGATGCTCCAGAACTTATGCATACTGGTAAAATGGAAAGTGATGGTGCATCTGTTCTGATTAATGCTGAAAAGCAGGCAACAGCTGTTGTCAATGCAGATCCAAATGGAAAGTCAGTTCCTGCCTTGAATGTTAAGCTTTCAGATCTTGACATTAGCTACGGCCATTCTCAAGGAACTAAGTCCGCAGTTTCTAATTATCATGGCACTGTGGGCTTGGAAATTTCTTCCAATATGCCTGCACAGAATCTTGGTGATCTGTCTAATGATTTTGCAAACACATTTATGCTTGATGAAGAGCTGGAGCTTGAGCTTGAGCAGAAAACACCGAAGAATGATGGCGTTTCTCTAGTTAGAAGGTATTGCTTTTGTATTTTTTTTTGCTTCTTTTAAGTCTACATTTTATATTTGCTCTTTTTTACTTGATCAGTTTGAATGCTTGATTAGTTTGGTTTTTGTCTTAGTCATCAATGAGCTCGTCACACCTTTTGTGAACTTTGAGGTCAGTGTTATTCATCCATTCTGCCTCATATGGGCTTGGGTATGATGTGGTTTCATCTTTAACCAAGCTTTCAAACTACATTGTAGGAAATAACATGAGAACAATTATCACTAAGTCAACATTCACCGTAGTACATATTTGACCATTTGATAGAACATGTGTTTGATCGGTACTATTCCTTTGTTGATCATCTTCATCTTCTTATGTGGCAAGGACAGGATGTACTATTAGACAATGTTCTAGAATTTCCCAACATTTCATAATCAATGTCTTCTTTAGCTTCTATTAGGACATCCTGCTTTTCTTTCCTTTCTGTATTTACTTGCACTAGAGCTGTCAATTTTTTGTATAATTTATTAAAAAAAAATTAAAAAACCCTTACAAGAATATAATTGATTGTTCTTGTAGGTTTATTAATTGAATTATCACTGTCTTGTGGTAATTGACTGTTTTAATAAAAATTAATAAATTGATTGTTTGTAGAAGTAGATTGTTATGGTCCCAAGCTTGGATCCAGTCATGGGTATATGTAATATGTAATTGAATATAAAAATAAGCGCTTATTAAGAGAGAACCCTACAATATTTTAGATCTGGATTGAGACAACTCTATGATCTCTGAGTTGTAGGAACTGAAACCTTGTTGAAAAAATTTCGCTTAATTCTTTCATTAACTCACAATCGTATTACATAAGCAAAGATTAGATAACTACCCACTATAATAATGGAACGTACTTATCAGCTACCCACTAAGAAAGAAACTCATTCCCGCATTCTTAGCTACATGTGGGAAAATATAAGGAATAATAGAATAATAAATAAATGAACAAAACTACCCAAAATAAACATTCAGCTACTAACTTAGGTCCTAACGTCACACCCCCCCTTAACAAGACACTTGACCTCGAGCGCAAATGATGAATAACATACTATGTTCATCTTATAACAACATGTAAGCAACTTGTAAACAGGATCCTTATTAACATCTTTTAGTGCAGCATACAAACAAGCTATTTGATTTCTCTTGAACTCCTTTATGTCATGAAATTCAATAATTCTTTCTTATTGTGCTGCTTATACTTAAACTTCCATCATTAATCTTTCAAAGACCTTACTTGGTGAAGTTTAGAAAGCTCTCCTAATTTATTACATTGAATGGATCAAAAACAAATTACATTGTTGTTTAAAATCTTTCCAACGTAAATTTGATTAATCTCATTTCAATTTGAGGAACCATAATTGTGCATCCCCTTCAAAGTGAAAAGAAACCAGCCCAACCTTGTCATCTTTAGAAGCATCATGATGTTGATAGAAGTGTTCACAACGATTAATCTGTCCCAAAGGATAATTAGAACCATCAACATGAGGAAAATCCAATTTAGAGTATTGAGGTACACAATTTCCCTCTCCACATTCTCTTTCCTTGCTTGTTGGTCTTTTTGGCTCTTATTAATACTTGTTGTCATGGTGTCCTGTTCTTCCAATCTAGAGGCTTCCAAATCACTAGCAAGACCCTCATTGTGCAAACAATTCCTGATGCCTACTCGCAAAAACAATTCTCTCTCTCCCATTTTGCTCTATCCCTTGCTATGTTTTTTTGATACATAGCCACTAAGGTTTGAAATTGCAGCTGAAAACCTTGTAAATCTTGCTTATTGGCTTTGATACCAAATGGTATGGTCCCAACCTTGGATCTAGTTATGGGTGTATGTGATTGAATATAAAAAAAGAATTAGGCCTCATTAAGAGGAAACTCTACTATCTCTTAGAGTTCGTTTGAGAGAACTCCTCGATCTTTGAGTTGTAGGAACTCAGACCTTGTTGAAAATTTTGCTTAATTCTTTCATCAACACACAACCTTTTTAAACCATTCTATTCAAAAGTAAAGACTAGATAACTACCACTACAATAATAGAACTTACTTGACAACTACCCACGAACAAATAAACTGATTCCCACATTCTCTTAGCTACACATGAGATGAGAAAATACAAGGAGTAATGGAATAATAGATAACTGAATAAAATCACCCAAAATAATCATTCAGCTACTAACTTAGGTCCCTGACATGGATATTTGCTTGATTTTATCCATGTTGAAATTTTGCTGCTTGCATTACTTTTATTGCAACTCTTTGCAACATCTTTTTAAGCTCTATTTCTATTTGAGAGTCTACTTGCACTGCATTATCCATCTTATTAGGTCTAAATATGTCTCATCTAAGATTTGCTGATTTAAACTTGCTATTACACTGAAAATTTTATATATATTTTTTTCCATGGAGTTTTTCAACCTTGTAGAGCCATAAAACATGCTAATATACTCTTGAATAAAATGCCAACTTGCATCAATTGCATAAATTGCATGTGAAACCTGCTGTTTGCAGTTTAGTGGCATAAAGTAATTGGCCACATCAATTTTCATGTCTTCTCCTGTTCTGAGAAAAATGTAGTGATTGCTTAGTTATCATAAAATTCTAGCTATTCCCTTTAGTTTATCCTCCCTTCCTCCACAAGATGTTTGACTTTTATCCATGTTGAAATTTTGCTGCTTGCATTAATTTTATTGCAACTCTTCGCAACATCTTTTTAAGCTTTATTTCTATTTGAGAGTCTACTTGCGCTGCATTATCCATGTTATTAAGTCTAAATGTGTCTCATCTAGTATTTGCTGATTTAAACTTGACTATTACACTGAAACTATTATATATAATTTTTTACCATGGAGTTTTTCAACCTTGTAGAGGCATAAAACATGCTAATATACTCTTGAATAAAATGCCAACTTGCACCAATTGCATAAATTGCATGTGAACCTGCTGTTTGCAGTTTAGTGGCATAAAGTAATTGGCCACATTTCATGTCTTCTCATGTTCTGAGAAAAATGATGTGATTGCTTAGTTACCATAAAATTCTAGCTATTTCCTTTAGTTTCTCCTCCCTTCCTCCACAAGATGTTTGATCATTCAAGCCATACCACCTAACGAACTTTCTTAGCCATGTGCCGCACTAAGAAACTCCTTTGCATGACTTTCCCCTTGAAATTCTCCAACTTTTAATTCTTCACTGCTATCCACCTTAAATAATCTATTTGTCTTATTGAAATTGAGCTTGGGGTGGAAAATGAGGTTAATTTTGTACTCTGGATCTGTAGACTGAAGAACTGGAGTAAAGTCTATCGGATTTGTTGTAGAAGTGGCTGAATATTGGTGGTTCTTTAAGTTGGAAAAATGTTGCACTGCTTAAAGTTACAGCTTGGAAGAACTAGGACTTAATTTGAAGATGATATATTTCTTTCGTAATGGCTGAGTTAGCAATATTTCTTGCTGAGGACAGTGCTGACAGCTTCTTTATCTTGCCCTTTGTATCCTGCAAACTGATTCTATTATTTCAGCAATTTTCAGCGACACCATTGAATCTTGTCATTGTACCTCACATAGTCAAATGCTCCAAGTATCATAGAGAACTTCATATGATAGAAAATTACCCCTATTCCCAGATCTAGAGGCTCTTCAAACTGCTTGAACTCCTCTCACTTGAAAGCAATTACTAAGCAAATCTTGACCATTTGATGCTAATTAAAAAAGAAATGGGAATTGAGTGTTAAAGGAGGAGGGTTGTTCTTATTGTGCAGCTCACCAAAATTAACAAAAAGAAGTTGGTGGATTCTTGTGGGGAGGGGGAAGGTACCACAGTATGAATATTCTAAAGATTAAATTAAGTACTCATCGTTTACTTCGGGAAAGAAACAAGGAAGAGAAAAATTGGTAATCCCAGTTTGTGAGGAAGAGTGCTTAGGCTAGAGGTCTACTTATCATGTGCTTCTCCTATTTGGCTCTTAGTTTTCCTTTTTGACCATCAATCTTCAAACTACTTCCTGAGGAGAGCATTATCCCTGACTTTCTGCTGGAACTAGGAAGAGACCATCAATCATTTTGTCAAATGATACTTGCATTCGTACAGTCATCTTCTTCATTACCTCAAATTAACTTATTATTAATGTCTTTCGACCTCCTTACCATTGAACAAGGCATAGGGAAGATAGAGATAAAAGGGAAAATGTAGAAATCTTAATGAGAGAGTAAGCTATCCTATAATTCATATGGATACCTTCTTTTCTTTCCTCTGTAGACAATTGCTGAGGTGGCTGAAACTGTTATTCTTTTTCAGATTTCTGTCATCTGTAGAAATTTGAAACCTTGCTATTGTGTTCTCATGCAGTATGAAATATAGCATTGTTGATTGTTTCTTGCACTCCACATTGACATGCTTATCACTTGCCCAGGATTGATGATGAAGAAGATGAGATGTTGGCCAATGATCAGGATGTTCAAAGACTTGTGATTGTCACTCAGGTAGAGCTGTTTGGTAGCAAATTTCTTTTTTTTTTGGGAGCAAGCTGTTATTGTTTGATATTTCTTTAATTATCTGTATACCATCAGATTTCAATGATACAATGGTGAATATCCTCTTGAACCATAACAACATGCACTATGTATGAATATATTTGTACAAGGGTGATAACTGCATAATAGGATTTTTTTAACCCCTTTTCTCTCTCTCTCTCTCTCTCTCTCCAGTCAGGCTATGTGCCTTTTAATGACAGTGAGTAGAGGCACAAATAGACCTCTTTCTTCTTTTTTTTTTAAACCTTAATTCTTATTCAGGATTCCTTTTGGAATGATACCTAGTCTTTGAAACACCACATGCTGATTATTGAAAAGTCCTAGTCAGAGTTGCTTTTAGGGATCATTGTGCCTGATAAATATACCAAAGAGCTCCTTGTCACGCTACTGATGTAAGATATGGATGTGAGTTGTGACGAACTTGCGCTGTTTAGGCCCTAGCATTTGATATAATATGAAAAACTCAAACCCTTTTAGGTCCTAGCATCCTTGCTATTAGGGAAGGGGCATAAGATAGAACAACTATTTTGGCCTATTATAAGTCTATAACAGAATCTTAACAGAACTACCCACCCATGTCAACAACATCCTAACAGACGTGAGTTGACATTGATACCATTTGTAACACCCCAAGCCAATCACCCAGAAGTGGAAGCTGGATTTGCTTTTACAGTCATTGGGCTTGACATAGATCCAGGAGCACAATATAAAATATAAAATATAAAATATAAAATATAAAATATAAAATATAAAATATAATTTTCAAATTTCTGTTTGCATTAACATGGTGAATTACTGTTAATGCTACCATAGCATTTTTAAATTAGGGTTTTTTATGCCTTATCTTAATATTTTGATTATGTTATTCAGGATGACTTGAAGCAATCAACTGCTAGGCCAGTGACCATGTTTAGTGACTGGTCATCTATTTTTTTTTTAAATTTTTTGTGCAACCAAGTTTCAGAAGTGGTTTAACTACCATTATGTGATATAAAATAAGATTTTCTTTCTAAGAAATAGGTTTTTTGTTAAATCTCTTTTTCCTCTCTCTGGTCTTGTGCATGTCATATCTTTTCTCTCTGACTTCCCTCCCCTGCAGTTCTTGTGCATGCTTTTATTTATATAGGACTATGATAATGATTTTCTTCATCTAGCTGGCCATCAATTTGTTCAAATTTTAATTTCTGGGCCTTTGCTATGTAGAATAACAGAGCAACTGAGGGATTCAAAACCGGTGGTAAAGAATCAAAATCGATTTCTAAAGAGCTTGCTTCTGCAATTAACGATGGCCTCTATTTCTATGAGCAGGTTGAGGCTTTTGTTGTGCTATTTTTGAGAAGAATTACATAGTTGAATTGGATCAAATTACCCTCCCCTGTAGATATATTTAATCCCTACACCTAATGATCCTTAAAACATGATTTCTATTGGCAGGAGCTTAGAACTAAGCGATCTAATCGCAGAAAGCATAGTTCTAGTTTTGAGAACAGAGATGGGAATTCAAGATTTACCAATAGTGTTCCAGGAGTGTCAAATTCAAAGGCTAGTGAGAATTCCACTGCAAGTGGTGGACATGAAGATTCTGGAAGTTCTAATAATTTAAGGAAACAAAATAAAGGTTTTTCCAAGCAGCAGTCATCACATAAGCAGCGATTCTTCTCCTGCAACTTTAGGAATCATGGTCCTGGCCGAAATGCTTTTGGAATCATATCAGAAAGTCCACCGAGTAACTCAGTTGGATTTTTCTTTAGTTCTACACCTCCTGAAAATCATGGGTCAGTACAAAGTTACTGTTGTCTGAGATCTGGAATTTGTTTTTGAAGCTAAAGTTTTCTGCTTGTTTTTTTGTATCATTGTTCTTATCTTTCATTGTTTAAGAAAGAAAAAAAAAAAAAAAAAATTAAAGTCAACCATGCTATGGGAGAACAATGTTGCTGTAATAATTAATTTCAGAAGTTATTGATGCTGTTTCCAAGTTCCCAAACAATACATCCAAGTTATTTGACTTCTTGTTTAGCTTTCGCTGAGCTATTGCACATCTTTATCTTAATTTTACAGTCCCAGGTCCTCGAAGTTGAGTGCTTCACCACACAGCACTCTATCAGGCAGTAGTCCTCCAGTGGGTTCCATGCCAAAGTCATTTCCTCCGTTTCAGCATCCGAGCCATCAATTGTTAGAAGAAAATGGTTTTAAACAGCAGAAGTAAGCAAATAGTCTATGGGTGGGTGTGTATTTGGGTGTGAAGTTGACTTATGGGTCTCTTACTATCCTTGCATTCTTAAAGTTGGCTCTTCTGTGTGCTTTCTTTAGGTACCTGAAGTTTCATAAGCGTTGCCTAAGTGACAGAAAGAAAATGGGAGTCGGTTGCAGTGAGGTTTGTCCCTGAACTTGCTTAGCATGTTGAAAGGAGAAAAAAAAATTCTAAGTTGTTTTATCTTTCATTGTTTTATGGATTGAGGAAAAAGCGTATGATGGGAGCTTTATTGTGCTTGTTTCATCATTTCATTTTCTATTCCACTAGCTGAATTTTGTTGGTTGTTCTCTGTGCTAAGATGAGTGTTGCCGAGATGAGTATGCTAAGATGTATATGTGGTCATACTAGAATGGATAAGATACGTAGTGAAAGCATTAGAGATAAAGTGGGAGCCATATCGATTGAGAACAAGATGAGAGAATGGAGATTAAGATGGTTTGGTCATGTGAAGATGAGACCTAGGGAGGTTTCAGTTAGGAAGGTTGAGTATATTGTGATAAAGGAGATGAAGAAAGGAAGGAGTAGACCTAAACTAACTTGGAGGAGAGGAATACAATATGATTTAGAGGCATTACAATTATCAGAAGACGTCGCTCAAAATCATTTAGAGTGGAAACAAAGAATCCATATAGCCGACCCCAATTAATTTTGGGATTAAGGCTTAGTTGAGTTTTTGAGTTCTCTGACCATGCTTGCATGAGAACTTCATAGTCCTCTCTCTCTCTCTCTAACTTTACTTTACAACCACTAAAAGAACCTGCTTCCTTCTGCAAATGAGGACTGGGTTTGCTTTGAGATAAAGAATGCATGACTATATTTGATAATTTCAGTGCTGGTTTCTAATGTTTAATCATTTCATATGGTTGCAAACATTCGTGTGTGCGGGTGTAATATAATTTCTGTTTGTTTAGTATTAATCCTATTGATTTAAGGTTTATCGCCCTTTTGTATAAGCTGATGGTGTTTTTAGCCATCTACACAAAACTTATATGAACCTTCAAACATACTTCTTTTATTCCCCTGATTTGATTGCTTGGCCGTGCCTTTATTTTTTGGAATCGTAGTATGCTGTTTTATAATGGTATCCGATTGTTTTATTCTAGTGTAGTTTGACTTTTTGTTCATTTTTATGCAGGAAATGAATACACTCTACAGGTTTTGGTCATATTTCCTCAGAGACATGTTTGTTCCTTCAATGTATAATGAGTTCCGGAAATTAGCTATGGAAGATGCATCTGCTAATTACAATTATGGGATGGAGTGCCTTTTCAGGTTCTATAGGTATTACTGATAAGTTATGCTTCTTTCACATTGTTCACATATTAGAGCTACCTATAAGATCTTCTGCTCTGTTCCAACCATTTGTGTTCCTTTTCTTTCCCTTAATTTTCAAGCCTATTTAATAGAGCAAATAGATACTAATTATACTTGCTCTACATATGCCATTGTCAAGTTGCTTGATATTATCAATTTGTTCCTATTTTCAGTTATGGTTTGGAAAATCAATTCAGAGAGGACTTATACAAGGATTTTGAAGAGCTTACTCTTGAGTTCTATTGTAAAGGCAATATTTATGGACTCGAGAAATATTGGTAAAATTATCTGAACCTTTTCTTATACTACCATGATTCCGATTGAGGTTCCCTCCTTGAAAATTTGAGCAGGACATTAGACATACTTTTTTGGTACGCACATATATACACACATGCATGCGCACATGGACAAACCAATATATACATATTATAAACACACATGCAGTTCGTTTGATATTGAAGTTGTATTGTTGAAATAATTTGTTAAGATATGATAAGAAATTGAACAAAGAAAGTGACTATATGGGAACCTTGCCCGCAATATGGTCTTATTAATTTATACATTTTAGAATATTGACGACCTTATTATTGAAGAGAGGAGAGTTACAATTTTTTTTTTGGGGGGAGGGGTAAAGTGTGCTCGCTGCTCTTGAAGAAGCCAAAAAAGTATAGAAAAGCAAAACTAATTAAGTAGCAGCCTCCAACCACAGCATTGTGTATTTGCTAAAGACACATTGAAGTTGACACTCATAAGGAGGGAGAAATACCAATAAATAATTCAAAATAGAATTACACCCACTCTAATTATATCAATTAACACATTCCTTATGTAACGAAGCTTTGTTTGGTCCATATATTTGTTACACATTCCATATCTGCATGCTAGTCTTTTTCAGTTTATGGACATGCTGGTCCCTTGTAGATTTTTCACTTGCATACAAAAAAATATACCTCTCACCCTCGAAGATGGATGGAATTTGCAGAAAGACAAACTTGATGAACCATGCTTCATTTTGAACCAACAGTAACAACAATTAGCCTTAATCTCAAGTTAGTTGGGGTTGGCTATCAGGATTCATTTCTTTCATTCTGCTTGCTTTTGAGTTATTTCTTTAGAAAAATTTAGATTTTTTAGATCTTTCCTGACCACTTCTTCCCATATCATCTTTGATCTTCCCCTTCCTCTTTTATCCTTGTCCATTTTAAGATGCTCTAATTTCCTTACATGGGGGCCCTTAGTGGTCTACAACACATGATCAAATCACCTTAATCTTCCTTCTCTCAGTATTTCGTCAATGGGTGCTAGGGCTGGGCAAATATGATTGTCACCCGATATACCTCGAGAGAACCAACTACTCAAAACCTGATATTTTGGTTGGAGACAATTTTTCAGCTCGGTTAAGTGTTGTACGAGATAACATAATGTAAGTTCGGGTTCTTATATCTGTTAAGTTACCTGACCTGTGCTATTAAAGCAAATGACTGTCGTTTTATCAAGTGGATATTTATGATAATGATATATAATAATCCTTTAAATAAAAAAAACCTAACAGACTCAAACTTTTTCGATCTACTGCTGATATATTTTCCACTCTCCTATCCTTCACGATCTCAAAATTTTCATATGAATTTCTTGTCTTCCAAGTCTCATGCAGTTACCCTCACATCATCATCATTTTTTTTTAGAAAATTATCATTGATTTTCAGATTGTCAAGTATATATGGTGGCGGATCCAAAAGAATTCGTCAATGGGGGAAACATAATACACATATAACACAAATATAAATAAACACAATTATATATTTATATAAAAGCAAAAATAAAATCTGAATGTTATAACATAATTTAAAATAATTTGTTTTTATATGTTAAAAATAAAATCTGAATGTTATAACATAATTTAAAATAATTTGTTTTTATATGTTTAAATCGCTGTATAAAAAAAACTTGAATTGGCTTACTTGATTTGTTTTGAGATGTCCTTAATTCTCTTTTTTTTTTTTGTTTTGTTTTGTTTTGTTTTGGTTTTGTATAAAATAGCAAAATAAATAAATAAATAAATAAATAAAAGAGATGGAAATATGAAAGAACAATTTTCAAATTTAATACTTTATTTAAATTACAAGAATACCACAAATAAAAAGTTCTGTTTCAATTTTAAGTGGGGGTACACTTGTAATAAAGAATTTTATTTAAATTACAAGTTTACCACAACTAAAAAGTTTTGTTTCAATTTTAAGTGAGGGCGTACCTGTAATCATATGGGGGCAAAGGTAAATTCTGTGGGGGCAAGTCTACAATACACTTATAGTGTACTTGTAATGTTTGAAAAGGTAGTGGGACAATTGCCCCCACTGCCCCCATTGTGCATCCGCCCCTGAGTATTTTGCTCCAAAGAATTCATGTTACACAGAGAAAAAAAGTTATGATTTTGTTGATTATGGTAGATTGTTGATAATAATTTGTGAATTGGTTGATGGGTCTCAAGCCACTTTAAAAAGGTTCAAGAGCAGCTGATGGGATGCTAGATCCGTACATGAGGTATGAAAATCTTGTTGTTTTTGTGAGGAAATTGCAACTGCTGCTATTCCATTTGATTGAGGGTCACCATAATGAACTAAAAGATGGTAATCCGACAACCTGACCATGACTTGATGCACATTCCACCTAATCCTAAGCGATCAGGTTGGTATATGCAAGTTTAAGCCCGAATGATTTCGGGTTGGAAAAAGACCCGAGACAAACCTGGCCCGACCTGGATTTGAACAGCCCTAATAGGTGTTGCTCATATCTTTCTATGAATACATTCATCTCTAATTTGGTCCAATCCATATAGCCATACATCCATCTTAACATTCTCATTTTGAAACAAATATATGAAAATTTGAAACTTATTCTTTTTCAAAATTTAAAGCTGTGTGTCATTGTTGAGGAGAGAGAAAATAAAAATAGAATTGAAAAAATAGAAAGAACTAAAAGACTATAGAATTTCCTTTCCTTCCTCATACTCAAGAGGTAGAGGATGCCAACCAAACAGCTTTACTTTCCTTTTTCACCTTCATGTTTTGAAACCTTGTCTGCGTCCAAGCCCTTCTTAAAATCTTTTGCTTGATCGTAAATGAAACTCCTTTCATCAACGACACACTGATTAGTTCTAATGGCATTTTTAACTGGTTCACAAGTTTGTTTAAGTAAATGTATTTGGTTTGATGAGAATACCCACTTAGACCGTCTTTTATCATGGCCTTGGACACTGCATTAGGATACTGCTGCTCTGCACTTTGTTTGGCCCTGTTATTTTAATGATCTAACGCTGGGAGATTTTGTGGTCTTTAGTGTAGTGTTGGATTAGTGTGTCTGGTCTCTGAATACTTGGTGACTTTCATTTAACAGTTGCTTTCTTCTTACATGATATGAATGATATTATGCAGTGTTTTGATACCTTTCTGTCTTATTTTTTAGTGAGAAAAACACAAGTCAATGGTTACTAATAAATTGAGGAAGTTTGTAGTAAATATATTTTCATGCATAGACTTTGAATGTCATTCAAAGTCTCAATCTTCTCTTTTCACTTGTTAACATCATCTATTTTGAAAACTTGTTTTACAAGGTCCTCTGTTTTTTATTATCCATACTAATGCACCTAAGAATGTAGCAGAAAATAGGACATAGTACTTTTTGGTGCTAAGACAGTTTGTGCATCAGTGGTCCACTTCTTTGCTTCCCAGCAGAGCTTCAGTGTTGAATTAACACCCAAAACTATAATGTGATTAAGTTTGGAAATCTAGGGGTTGCTTCAAGATTTTGGGGAATATAATTGTAGGGCTTATGTCAAAGTTTTGGATATGCTAAAACATATATGATCAATGCATAAACTTATAAATAAAGATATTTGGACTTGGGTTGGTATTTTAGCAATTAAAACCAGTGGGAAAATCTGTGAAATTTGGGAAATAGTGGAGCTGACTTCTGGACACTCTTATTCTAGGAGGTAACGTGCTGTTAGTTTTATTTTTATTATTTTTAGTTTTCTCAATTTTGCTGCATTTTTTTTTTTTTTTTTTTGTCGTGCATGCTTCTTCAAATTCATGGAACTAGATAGGGGTGTAACTGAACTGAGCCAAGCTAATTGAGTTGGTCACCTCCCACACCAAGCTTGAGCCAAGTTTTTAAATATCTACGTATTGACCGATTTGTAACAGATTTTGGTTCAGTGATGTGATATTCACTGATACACCCTCATGATTTAGAAATCATAATGAAATGTTAGTGCATCAAGCATTACAGTTGGTATGGCTGTTACATCCCATTTTGATAACACTGAAATAGCTGGGCAGAGGAGAAAGAGGAAGGAGAGAAGAGGGAGGGGGTGTGGGGTTTTGGTAGGGTGTACTGCATAGCTAGATAGTTGGGGATGGCGCAATCTGAATTTTCAGATTTTTTTTTTTTTTTGTGTTTTTCTATTTTTATTTTTAAATGTTGGAAAGAAGAATAAGTAGTTAGCTGTTGGAGAATTTTCTGATTTTTTAGTGTATAATTCTCTTTTATAACCCTAGTGTTTAATGTTTTTTTTTTTTTTTTAAATTTCTTTAAACCCTAGCATCTTATGGGGCCTTCCTTTAAGCTTTATGTAATTTAGTAATACTGCCAAACCTTTTATACGAGGTTGCCACCACTGGTAATTTATGTACAAACTCTATTTTGTTTTAAATATTTTTAAAATTAGCTTCTTTAGGAAACCGTGTTTTATTATTCAATATAATATTCCTAAAGATGTTTATGTAACTATAAACTTTATATTCAATTTAATTTTTGGTTTTCAGTTGATTTGAGTCATTAATTGTTTGAAAAATAGTCACGGTAGTGGCAGCCGATTTAGTCTAATTCCTTGAAACTTTTTCCATTGCTGATTTTGTTTTTTAAAACCTTAGCTTGAACTCGATTCAAGCTCCATTAAACTCTGGGCACTCTAGTTCAGGCTCTGCTTACCAAGCTAGACAAGCCAAAAGGAACAAAAATTTTAACTAATTATCTCAAGGTCTGTGAATAAATGAATATTAGACTAAAAAAAAAACGCAGCACTTGGGCCTGCTGCTATTATGACAGGCCCCCACATTCAGTCATTTAAGGTCACAACTCATTAGAAGAGGGTTTCCTTCTCCTTTTATAAGGTGGCGGTCCTCTCCATTACTTCTTACTGAGGTGGGAATTTGTTCTGCTTATTGTCTTTATTATTTTTATTATGATCATCATCGACATTATCAACATCCTATATTTTAATGGTAATAGTTTCCATTTTAGAACTCCATTTTATTTATATCTCCTACTGGTGCAAAGATCTCATACTATAATCTAATTTAGATTTTAATTGTATTTATTAATGTATTATGTATTTTAGCCATTTAAATTGGATAAATAATAATCAACCTTTTTCAAATATCAATAGACTTGAAATAAACTTGTTTGTGAATGTTATCGAGCTGAGTTCCCCTGTGTTGATGTTTTGTTCACCGAGTGCACTAGTTTACTTGCACCCATAAGTAGAATGGGAAGTAAAAAATTTAAGATATACTACTTAGTTTACATTGAAACTTATCATATTAGTACCTTTTGTAATTGCTTCATTAGCAAATGAATGCTATACTTATGCTGACATGATTTTTATGTTATTGATACTAATTAAAATAACTATTAATTGGGCTCATGTTTGCATGTGCCCAATGAGTTGTTTGGAAGTATTTGGGAGCCACATCATCATCTAAACATAATTCTTATTTATATTTTAATTAAGAGTGAAAAATGAAAAAAAAAAAAAAAAAAGTGTCGAGTGACAATTGCAGCTATTGCTAGAGTTTTTCTTCCTATAGGTATAACATATCATTCCATCATATGCATTTATGGTTTTAAATGTAACATGATCTAAAAGCTATATTTTTATCTCTCAATTTTAAGGTTTAGATTTGGGGAATTGTTCTTTGATCAATCAAGTTTCTAATAAAAGCTTGGTTAATGCCTAAAACTACTGCTTGTGCTAAACCATGATAATGGTCCTGTATGCTTGTAGGATTGCCAAGACTTTAGTAGGATATATTGCAGTTTGTTATACTTTCCATTTGAACTCTCGAGGAAATGAAGTGCATTATAGCAATGATTGTATTTTCTCCTGTGAATTATATTTTTCTGCGTCCATTTCTTTTATAATTAGAATTTTTGTCTACATGTTAGGGCATTCCACCATTATCGTGGGCTTCGTGACCACAGAGAACCACTGAAGAAACATCCAGAATTGGATAGGTTGCTCAGGGAAGAGTACCGCAGGTTGGAAGATTTCCGGACCAAAGAGAAGCATGTAAAAGAGGAAAGTCATTAGCTGGTGACAATGCTCATTTCCCTGGTGGTATCATCCTCCCAATTTTGAAAATCAATTCTGATAAGCAGGGAGTGACTGAGCCTATATTTTGTTGAATGAGAGGAAAATTTGGTTTTTGTATATTGTATTTTGGGGGAATTGTCATTTGCATCTGTTAGGGCTGCTGACTACTGAGGTTTTTGTTTTGTTTTTATTTTTGCCCTTTTTCCTTTGGCGAGGTTCTGGGTCTCGGGTTTAACACTTTTCAAGAACTGTCTGCTGGCTCAGTAAGGTGCCTGCTTGTTCACTGTTGCTCCAATTCCCCCATGTTGTAACATGTACATAAAGTGAAAACTGAAAAAAAAAAAAAAAAAAAAAAGAGAAAGTATTGCTGTAGTGACCTTGTGAAAATTGAATAAATAGAGATTCGAGATTAATTTTTACTTCAAATTCTATATTTTGTCTGATTATTCTATTTTCATGTTATCCTTGTATTTCTGGCTTTCTGCTGTCACCTGGTTCATAAACTTGGTTTTTTCCTTATCCTTGGAAAGTGGTTGGAAATTTTTGGAAAGGAAGATATTAAAGTAAGGGTAAATTATTATCTATTCTCCAGATTTAATCTTAACAAGGGTCGTCTCTGTAATGCTCAAAAAAATAAATAAATAAAGGGTTCTCTCTTTCTTTCCCCCCCCCCCTTAGAAATCAATTTAATATTTCGTTGTAACGAAGTACCTAGTCCCTCTAATATGGTTTGTTTTATAAATTTTTGTTAGCAAAATTTTTTTTAGTAGTCAAAAGGAGTATTTAATAGTAAAGTATTAAATTTTTTATTGAAAAAAAGAAAGATAAAATTCAAAATGATTAATGATTTTTTTTAAAAAAATGTCTAATTATATCGAAAACTAATTTTGTGACATAATTAAGGAAATATTTTTTATCTATAAGCTAAGTGAACTTAATTTTTATTTTAAAAAATATAAAAAAAAGTATTTTATATATTAATAATATAAATTTGTTTTAAATGCAAAAATTATTTATGCATTTTAAACTAATTAAAATTAAATTTATATAATTTTTTATAGTGTAAAAATATTTTTATTATTTATAATAAAAAAATATTTTTTATTTTTAAAAATATTAGATTAATTCTATAGCGAAAATTAGTTGGGCAAATTCAAAACATTAGTTTATTAAAAAAAATGAAAAATAAAAGAAATGAGAAAGTGTGTTATATTAGTATTTAAATGGTTTAATTAATAACTACAGTTGACTCTCTAATAATTAATATATTTGATATATTAAAAAAAATGAATTATTAGAATTATTAATTTATTAGTTTATGAAGATTGACAACTATAAAATAGTTATAACATAAATATATATATATATATATACTCTTAAAAAAAATGTAAAAAGATCAATATTCAATAAAGAAAAAGACTTAACAGATGGCATAAACTCTTTGCATAAATGACAATACATAGAGGTGTTTAACTGTTTATTATGTAGAGAAAACTGTTAAATTGAATCCTACAAAATCAAATTGTAGTTTGGTTTAATTAGACTCTAAATCCTCAATATAAAAAATAAATTCAATTGTAAGAATTGTTACTAACTATTATTAAGTAATAATGGAGTTCGCTTAAAATTATGATAAATTATTGTATTATATAAATATATTAAGTACATTATTAGGCAATTTATATTATAGATCTAGGTTTATCTTACACTATGGATCTGGGTCTAAAACACACTGTTTTATTTATAAAAAAAAATCACGCTTATTTGGTGGATGTGCGTGAAACTCAATATTTTTCTTCTTCTTTTTCTTCTTCTGGTGGATGCTTGATCTTTTTTTTTTCAAAATAGTGAAACTCGATTTTTTTTTTTTCTTTTGGAATTGCTTTATTTTTTTGTTTTCTTTTTTATTGAAGTTGTTCCTGTTTTTTTTTTCTTCATATTTCTTTTATAATCTTCGTTTTTTTTTGTGATTTTTTATACAATTTGTGTGAATATTTTGAGTTTTATTATTATTATTATTTATTTTGGAGTTCGATTGCATGATATTTTCATTATTTAATATTAAACTTTAAATTATCAGGTTTATTAGATTTAAAATTTAGATTCATCACATATAATTATCAGGTTCATTAGATACAAAATTTAGGTTCATCATATATCACTTGCAAATTCATTATCTTTTTTACTGTCAGATTCATGATTTAATTATTCTATAATTTAATTTCATTCATTCCTCATATTTAAAATTTTCATTATTTAATATTAAACTTTAAATTATCAGGTTGATTAGATTTAAAGTTTATGTTCATCATATATAACTATCAGGTTCATTAAATATAAAGTTTAGGTTTATCGTATATCACATGCAGATTCATTATCTTTTTTATTGTCAGATTCATGATTTAATTATTTTATAATTTAATTTTATTCATTCCTCATATTTAAAATTTTCATTATTTAATATTTCACATATAATTATGAGGTTCATTAGATTTAAAGTTTAAGTTCATCACATATACTATCAAGTTCATTAGATATAAAGTTTAGGTTTATCATATATCACATGCAGATTCATTATCTTTTATACTGTCACATATAACTATTAGGTTTATTAGATATAAAGTTTAGCTTTATCATATATCATATGCAGATTCATTATTTTTTACTGTTAGATTCATGATTATAAATCAATACTAAATTATCTATTTTGTTTTTTTTTATTAATCAACAATTAGTTCTGTTATTTCGATCGAATAGATTCAAAGTAAGGGAATTGATTAAAAGATAATTTTCAATAATATCATATTGAACTGATCAATAAGTGAGAGATAAATATAAAGAAGAACAGAAAGCAGAAGATCTAAGTAAAGGTAAAGTAGCAGAATATTTGCAAGACCTAACACTAATAGAAGAAGAATAAAAAGAAAAAGAAGAAAAGTATGATCAGAAGAGACTAAAATTTGAGGGAATCAGTTGCACGAAGAGGACGATGAACAGTGGATGAATGATTTTGATTTTTAAAATTTTATATTTTAATTAAAAAAAAAAGAGGTGGCTTGTTTTTTTAATTTTAATGAAATGGTGTGTTTTGAACCCAGATCCATAATGTAAGGTAGATCTGAGTCCATGATATAAAAACTCACATTATTAAGTACAAAATATAATAAGTTTATTATTTTTGTATGTATGCTATAATTGTTAATTCATAATAACTCTTAAAAAATATAAATAGAAAATATTATTAATATATCATATACGTAAAAGTGTGTAAATTCAAGAGTTTGATTTGAACATTTGACTAAAATGCAAACATTGTAAGTTTTTAATCATTAAGCCGACTTCAATTTATTTGCTATTTCATTTTCTTAAATAATTTATTAAGATTTATATAAGTTAAAAGCAAAAGTTAATCTTAAATTTTTATTTTTTAATAGCCAAACAATCACTTTCATTACATCGATGTGGATTGCCCCGCGAAATAGCAATAGAATTTTTTCAGATATTTGTAATTCGTGGTCTAATTAGACAACATCTTTCTTTGAACATAGGAAAGTAGTTCTCGTTTGGAAAAAAACAAATTAGAAATGTAGAATTTATTTTGTTGGCCCAAGTATAGCAAATCCTATAGGGGGTGAATAAGATTTTCAAAAATCAATTTAAATTTAAATTTTTTTACTTTGAAAAACTTGAATATTAAAACAATATTAGTGGAAGCAATTAATCAAAACAAATAAGCAATTTTAAGTTTATATGAATATCTAAACCATTCAAACAAATAAGCAAATAATCAACAAATATAAGAGTGTAGGGAAGAGAGATTCAAACATAAGATTTATAGTGGTTCGGCCAACTCCTTGCCTATATCTACTCCTCAAGTTTCAGTTGAGATTTTCACTATCAACAATCCTTTTACAGGTGCAAGATCAAACCCAAGTGTTTCCAAGCTCACATTCAAACTTCTTACAAGTGTTTCAATAGCTCATACTTAAACCCAAGTGTTTTCAAGGTACACACTTAAATCTTTCCAAGTGTTTTATGGCTCACACACAACCTTTACAATAGAGAATGATTTGAGGTTTAGAGTCACTCAAGACTTTGATAAATAGTTAGTACAAAAGATAGAAGAATGTAATCTAGCTTAGAATAAATTTGAACACACAAAAATGAGAAATGAAGCTTTTGTGTTCTAACTCAATTAAAAAAGAATTTAGAGTTTGAGAGTTTTGATTTGCTTGTAATATATGTTATTGATGTGTAAAACTTGTCTTGACTTCGCCTTGAGTCTTTAGATATATATAGGTCTTCATTCCATGCTCAAATAGCCATTTTAGTGCTCTAAAAACGGTACTAGACAAGTTCCAACGGTTATATAACTACTATATTCCAACGGTTAGTTCCAACGGTTATATAACAGCTATATTCAAAAATTTGAAATTTTAAGCTATAAAACTCCAAATGATAATCTATTTTTTTTTATTGAAAACTTGGAGTAGTCTACTACAACTTTTTAGTTTTAAAAAACTTCAAAATAATCCATATTCATATCCTAAAAAATCAGAATATTTTATTACTCATCTAGTCATGACAGTTTGAACATGCTTCAGTATTTCACCCAATGCTTCTTTTATACACCTTGGATTGATGTAAGACTTTTTGAATATGAAACTAGACTTCCAGAGATACAAATCTGGAGAAGGGAATATTCAAAATCCATTTGTAGAATTAACTCCTCTAATTCTAATTGATATCATCTGCTGTTACCCAGTCTGACAGCTTGAACATAATTCAATTAAAAATTCACAACTTCATTTTTCAAGCTCCAAAAATTATACCAATTTTTGTTCCTGAAACTATACTGATGTAGCTATCCATCCATATATAGGTTTCATTCATAAACTATCCAAATTAGTACAGTTTATTTTTCAAACTTCAGTCAACAGTTTTACTTCTATGGAGATCATCCTTCTTCACATGAGTTTCTTAGTTTCACATGCTCTTTTCATCTTCATGACTCAATTTCTTTATTTAATTGCATCAATAGCAATCAAAGATTACCTACTAACAACAACAACACTAAACAAACTTATTAGTAGTAATAATATTTTACATCATCAAAATCACATATGAAATCTTGGGGTCAACATTCTCCCCCTTTTTGATAATGACAAAACAAAACATTGATGCAATAATCAAAATAATTCTCCCTCTTTTTGAAATTAATCAAAAAGGCAAGATAACAAGTAAAAAATCAAGTGCATTCTCCCCTTTTTTTTTTTTTTTTTTGTTAAGGAGCAATATATGTTGAACAATATATTTAGCTCTCCCTTGATATATGCAAAAAAATTTTAAAAAAATAATAGGCAATGATCAAATAAGTTAATAAAATAATCTTACAAACTCCCCCTAAATTTATACAAACTTTAATAGCATTTATATTCTCCCCCTTGATATGTGCAAATGATCAAACTTTATTAAGACAATCATATCATATTCTCATTCTTTTTATACAATAATCACAAATCTATAATAATCAATATCTAAGTTCTCAAGGTAATAATATTCAAATATATTCAAGATATCCATATCTAATTATCACACCCTGCTTCGGGCGGTGCAACGGTCCTAGGGCATGGGTAGGCATAAGGCCACCGACCACCCGTAAAACCCATAAATATGACTTCCACATACGGCATCATTGCATCTAATACACACATATCCCCAAGATCTCAACCTGAACATACATATTCACATAATCTCCATACATACTTAACTTACATAAATTCTCACAAGAACATATCTTGATACTCATA
>CATKHJ010968909.1:0-30069 GCA_949750685.1 Vernicia montana
TTTTTCTGCTTGGATACGAACTAGATGGTTCTTCATTTGACTTTAGTCGATGGGCTTGTAAATATATTGTATTAGGCCGGGCCCAACTTACTTTACTACCCAGTTCGGTATATTTTGTCTCTTATCAAAAGGTTATATAATTTTTTAATTGTGTAGAAATATTTTTTGTAATTTATAATAGAAAAATATGTTTTCTATTATTTAAAATATATAGTATTTTTTTTCAGAAAATATTAGGTGGAAATTTTTAAAAAAAATTAATGTTCAATTCGAGCTTTTATTCAAAAATAAATTAATAAAAGAAAAGAGATATATTATATTAAGATTTATAACCACAATATATACAAAAGTATTTTAGTCTTTTCTCTAATCGTTTAACAAAAAATTTTAGTTATCTTGATAGAATGACTATCTTGTTAACATAAATAAATGTGAGGAATTATTTGATTCGTTTATCAAAAAAAATAATAATAATAACTTTATTATTTAAGTCAAATTTCATAAATTAAATAGTAATTTTTTTAAAACGTAAGACTAAATAGTAAGACTAAATAGTAATTTATCTATATATTTTTATTGGTTTATATCATTTCGAAGTGAGAAAGCGTATTATATTTATATTTATATTTATATTTATGTGTCGTAACACAAAAGCTATGACTATAGCATGTAAATTGTGATTTATTGAAGTTGTTGATAATGATAATGGGATGCCGTTGCAGACTAATATATGTAGTGGGGAGGGCTAATATAGCTAAAAGAAAAAATATTAATTTTTAAAAATACCTTGTTGTAATCAATCCGGTGAAAGTCAATTGCATTTATGTTATACTATATATGATACTGAATTAATATTTAACCTAACATTAATGAGGTTATTTTTCCTTGTTTTTTTAATGTTAGGTTCAATATTAAAATCAGTATCATATATCGATGTTAGGTTTTTTTTCAATAGCAAACAAGAAAAATATTAAAATAGTAAGAGAAAACCCGCATAAATGGGATTAATTTAAAATAAATAAATAAATTGTTGTTATCTTTGGTGTGAATTTTTTTTTTTTTTTTCATTAGAATGATCGTGTGAAGGCTTATTCAGATTTGATCATCTGTGTTATATAATATTATTAGGTTTTTAATCTCTCAATTGTGTTATATAATATTATTAGGTTTTTAATGTTTTGGATAGATGTGATAAAAAATAATAATAATAATAATAAAAGATTTGAATTTATATTTTTAAAATATGAAATTATGAAATAATAAATATAATTTAATATTCAATTATTTCAAATTATTATTTATCCTAATGGATCATAAGAATGAATAAGAATAAAAATTGAACCTCCATATTTTAAAAACTACAAAACAAATATTCAACACTATATTAACAAATGTGTGCTTCATATTCGTGTGAAATTTTGCTCGCCAAATAATCCAAGTTCTGCCTTTCTGACCTTCAATTAACCTGTTCAATTCATTTTTTTTTTTTTCAAAAATTTTATCTATTGCTTTTTTAGTTTTTAAATTCATAATAATTAAATAATGAATAATATAAAAATCCTTGGAGTTGTACATTTTTATTTCAATTTAAACTTGATCATTTATTTAATTAATAACTGTAGAGTTAGACAAATCATGCCTATTGATCACATAAAATTTTAAATATACAATAAATCAAAAATAAATGTCCAAGGATGCAATAACTCAAAATAGAAAGATAGCCAGTACAGTTCAAATAAAATTTTTAAAAAAAGTACAATAGACTTTTCCAATTAGTTGAAGGCAAATTTATATACCAGGCCAATTCTATTTGTGAGCCATTATCATATACCTCCATGCATAAGAGAAGCAAAGACAGATGCACAAGAACCAAATCAACTTTAAGATTTGACTACATAATTAGCATAACATCAATATAAACAGTTCCACTCCACCCGTCCGTATATGTAATAAAAAAAAATAATAGAATTGAAACATTGCAAAAGTTATAATGTTATATGCCACATTAGGTATAGATTCATATTTAGTGGCTAAAATTCTTTACCTCTTGTCCACCGATCAGGTACATTCTGATGTTTACCAATACCGTGCAGCAACCAGTAGCAGGTATGACACATCCATTAGTCTTCAGGTTCCAGTTAATATGGTAGAATCAGCTACAAGTTAATACCTCCATTTAAGCATGAATGTACATGGAGGTCTCGAGATCAGACAACAGAAAAGCTCGATGTATCAGATGACGCATGAAGAGCTGTTTAAATCCTAAAATACACAAACTTGCTCCTCTTTCAGAGAAATATATTAACCCAGTCCATGTTAGGCCAAAAACAAAGTGCACTTTCACTCAACTTATGTTCACTCATGAAACTTCTTGAAGAGCTAGATTTAGCTCTTGGGTGGACTTCGCAACTGAGCCCCCTCTTCTATGGCACAAAAGAAACAAGTAGAGAGAAAAATGAATATCTGACAGCTAATTAGAATAAGCAACCAGTAGAACAGAAAAATTAAGTATTCACCTCATGAGTGTAGGCAAGCAACGCTTGACCTTTTCAAGTTCTACAAAGCAAAGGTTGTAACGTTCCAACCTATGAAACCGAAGAATTAACAAAATATCATCTAAGTTGCCATCATTGCTCTTAATACCATTAGTAGTAAATGAGATGAAAATGTGCATACCTCTGCTCTGCTTCAATATCCACACCAACAGGCGTTGATGCTGAGACAGCTGAATAGATCATTGAACCAAATATTCTGACCAGCTTAAGCAGCATGTCCAAAGAGATGCTCAAATGCCTAAATAAGGCAGACAGTTAAAATACAGGTAGATACCCAAAAAATTATGGACTATTTATAAAACTGAAGCCAAACATCGTCAAAATACAAAAACGGTAGAAGATCAAGAAAAGCAGCACGACTGTAGTGAGGGGGACTAGAAGAAAATGCTGAAATAATTCATCGAGTTTCAAGTGGCATATATCAACATAGTTACCTAATTTACCACAAACCTATTCTACCATGATCTTGGATATACGTCCCTGATTGCAGTACTTAATTAGCTATCTAGGTCATGATGGTTCCCAATCCAGACCTTCAAAATCAGAGTGTCCCATTTCTGTTTGCTGCATTCAAAATCTCCAACCTACTGTTTAGCATTTGATTTCGTCTAGCCAACCAAGTCAACAAGAAGAAGAGGCAGGGGAGATAATAAAAAAAATCACAATCTAATTTCACTTCTATTATTGAGCAGAAATTTTTAACCAAGAAAAAAATTTTGCACCCAAGATGGCCTTTGTAGAGATGGTTCAAATAAGTGATAATCAAGATGCTGATGTGACAGTGTTATGAAGTAGGTGGAAAAAATGGTGGTGTCATTATTGAAGCAGAACCAGTGGCGTCTGCCTTTTAGGCATCATAGGGAAGGATGAAACAAGATACACAATAAGAAAGAGCCAAAAGTCCAAGAAAACAATTCTAATGGAGGTTTATGAGTTATTTTTTATCTTTTACGTGGAAGAATGATGTTAAACAATTGTATTTCTATTATTTTATGCTTCAACAGAAAAAAATCCTATTGAGAATATGTCAATAACGGTGCACTTCTTGGGCCTTGCACCTGGAAGAAGGCACACACATGTTAGAAGTTGCTCACCTTCCCCTAGTAGATGCGCTAGGGTCAGCACCTTGAGCCTCAGGCACTCCCAAGGTGTGCGTTTAACTAACATGCATGAATAATTTGTTGCCATTGGCAGTAAATTAGTATGTTGAAGTTGAACAACTATTGATAAGTTGGAGTTTTAAAATTTGATCCACTAATTAGTTACAAAGAGAAGATATTATATTGTGTATTTGTGCCCAGAGAAAAAATGTTTGTGCTAAGTGCCAGCTGCAACAAGAGATTGAGATGCTTTGTGGACAAACCCCAATTAATCCACAGTGGCTGTTTATAGAGCTAGTGTATTAACTACAAACTTGTTTCAATTTAAATTAAAAAAAAAAAAGTGGACAATTCGCCAATTCATGAAATGCTTATATGACCGAAATTTCCAGTAAGAAAATGACTGGTGAACAACATACACAATCAGAACTAGTGTAACAACCTACCCCCTGTACCATATAAAAAGCTAAGTGGTGTACCCTATCCCAATTACTGTATCATGACCTGGGAAGTGGAAAGTACCATACGTACCATGCATAAATTACTTTGATGCAGACTTTAAAACTTGAGAAAACAGCTATTTCTATCAACAGTATATGCAATTCCAGGACATTCCATAATCTACTTTAAGCAAAATGTTGTCGAGGAATATTGTACTCAATTTCAGGACACAGCTATTTCTATCAACAGTATATGCAATTCCAGGACATTCCATAATCTACTTTAAGCAAAATGTTGTCAGGGAATATTGTACTCAATTTCAGGACACTAAAATTACGAAACTAAGGTGATTGCTCTTTGCTCATCTCCAACTGCCATAATAAGTTTTTTAACCTTCACCTCCGATCAAAGAAACTTATGGAACAATACATGCCATGCTTTGTGTTTAGCATTGCAGGTGGACCTAAATTAGACCTCTAAATCAACTAAAACTTCAAACTGAAACAGAATACAATTAAGCTCATTTTTTCTTCATCTCCAACTGCCATAATGAGTTTTTTAACCTTCACCTCCGATCAAAGAAACTTATGGAACAATACATGCCTTGCTTTGTGTTTAGCATTGCAGGTGGACCTAAATTAGACCTCTAAATCAACTAAAACTTCAAACTGAAGCAGAATACAATTAAGCTCATTTTTTCTTCAGAAAACTTGAAGAAAGTTTGAACAGGCCTTTTGAAGTACCAGTAAAACCAACAAACTAATAGGAGCATTTACAACAGGAAAAACTTTTGGAAAAAAAAAATAAGAAAGAAAAAAATCCCCTGCACTTCAGCCTTTGAAAGGGGCAAAGGATTTTGACCCTCATCCCAATGAAGCCCTCTCTAATCACAGTACAATATCCCCATGTCACAAAAGATTACCAGCAAATTACATTCCAACAGATATAAATGCAGTTGCAGTACTGAATCGAAAAGAGAAACTAAAACAGAAGCACTACTGTCTTGATATTGGAATAATTATCACAAGAAACATTATTTTCCTATAATGTGAAAACACATAAACCTATAATGTGAGACTGACTAGCAGGAAGCATAATTCAAAGCAAGAAATGCTAAAAGTTTCTTACCTATCCATGTCGCTTTCAAGAAGGCCAGCAAGAAGTGGCAGAAGACCAGTACAAACATCCAATGTGACAATGTCGATTTTATCAATCACAACACTGGTTACATCAGCAAGGACCTGTAATTCACAATATGCAAAAGAAATGAAGTGAGTTATTGAGATTTGAGTACTGAAGAAATTCTAGAGCCCAAATAACTTTGAGACAGATGGATCTTCCCCTCTTTCTTTTATCTCTTTTTTGAGAGGGGGAGAGGGATGGGTGGAAGTTTCTTACACCATGATCAGCCATCTTCTCCATTGCACCAATGACCCCCTTAACATCATTTCTCTCCCAATATCTATATACAACCTACAACAAACCACACAAGGTTCAGCAATTTTGTGCTTACTTGAACACACATCAAATTCCATATATTATCAATCAATTCTATCACTAATGCCAGTGACTGTTAATATATGTCAATTAAAATAATGGTACCACAGTATATTAAATGTGCATAGAACATGCTTGACCACTTTATCCTTACACCTATAATCTCCAATACTAATTTCAACTTAACAGAAATAATATGAAAAAACAATTACCCAGCATAAAAATCAAAATTCCTGATCTAGATTATAGTAAATGTATAATGAAAAGGTTACCCTTGGGTTGTAATTAAGCAAATGGAGGAAAGGAGCAACAAGAGTATATTTTCGGACTATTGGAGCAGTTCTTGTAAGTAACACATTCATAGAGAAGATGAGTGAGGGAAATCTTACGGCTCAAAGGAAATGAAGGAAATGAATGAAGCATGCACACTTTAAGATTGCGAGACATATTATAGCCACTACTTGATTGGGTTCAACTGCAATGGCGCCTTTTTATGGAAGCGAGAAACTCATGGAGTACTAAAAGATCGAAGTAACATACAAAATATTTTGAGCAATCGATGTTAAAAAAAATTCAGTAAAAGCAAGGCAAACTCTTATTCAAATTTTACCACTTCATACTGCTTGGGATAGTGTTGGAAAAGATATTAAATTATTTATTTACACAAGTTTATGCTGATGTAAAGGTTGAATTGTCAACGTAGCCACAATCCAAAAACCAGATCCCTTTCAAAGATAAAAATGAAAAGGACGTCTATAATTATAATTTTCTTTGCATCATTCACATGCACACCCATATCAGTTTAATCTCTACTCTGTATATCACCTGTAACTTTGCTAAACGAGACTGCATGGAGCTGATAAATTGGTCATGCTGTTCCATTGCATCTGCAATAGCATCTTCATCAGTAGTAGAAACCATTTCCCTTTCAGTAGATGGGGAGGATCCTCTCTGTTTAATCTTCAAATGTTCACATGAAAAAGCGCAAATGTTAGTACCATTACAGTGATTGAAATGGAAAGAGGTTAAAAATACGTACAAAAGAAACATATTCTAGAATATCATTGTAGAAGGGGGTTAAAAACATTTCAAGATAAAGTCATACAAGTTAGTCTGTAGAATTCACAACCCATGTCTTAAGACATCTTACATTTGATATCATTCACAATAGAATAGTTGGAAGTGTAAATTTCAAAATTCTATGGTGTCAGTCATACAAGCAGGATAAAATACTAGATCACTACTACAATAAAGATAAAAGCCCCTAAAAGCAAATTTATAGAAATGGCAACTTTCATTCTTTTTCATTGTTTGCAAATGACTCATGCTACACTTCATTAGGAAAATGAATAATATGATGATGCATCACCAAGTAACAGTGAAACATCAGTTTTCAAAAGGTGAAAAAAGAACAATAAAAAAAAGGTATACGAAAGCAAGTTGAACTCTATCCCTACCGTATTAAAAGAAAGCATGTTGACTGCAGATGCTGTACCAGGAGAACTCCCAGAAGTAGGTCCCTCATAAATAGGAGATCTTCCCCTTTTCTCCCAATTTATGACAAGTGAGCGCATTCTTCCTGCATATCATGAACATCTAAGGTAAGTTAAGACTTCGGATTGTTGACAAACATATAGCATTTAAGGTCAACCATACCTCCTTTTTGGCTTTCTACAGAGACCGCATCTCTGTTTACTTTATGCCCCCGTCTCTCATCTGAAATAAATATTACACGTTTCAACACTTCAAACACATTTTCAACATAAGAGCAAAGATCTTAAAGAATTACACAGAGTAATTAGAACTTAGCAGAGGAACAAAAAAAAAAGTTTAAGATCCAACAAATCAAGGTACAGCTTGAAATTCACATTTAAAGCACATGGTCAAGGTCAGAAATCAGGTAGATGACCATTAGAATTCTCTTTTACTATAAACTAACATTCAGGTAGTGCTTGATAAAGCTGACTGAAAATTTAAGAACTTAATTTTAAGTGTTGATTATATAAGTGCTAAAATTGTTAATTTCTGATTTGTTTAAAAGCCCAATAACTTTAACTTATTGAATTTAGTATAAATTTTAAGTTAAAAATTTTGACTTATCATTTTAAGTGAATTTTAGCTTAATTGGGTAATATGCAAATCGCTAAAACAGATGAAGTTAAAAGAAGCATTTTCTGTCTGGAGCTTCAAACCTTAAGTTAGCTGTTGTGGTTGACAATTGAAAATATGCAGCTGAGTGCCCAGAAATTCCAGCTTTCAGCATATCAATTAAAATTTTAAAATACCAATTGCTGGAATTTTGAAACACTGTCATCATGATAAACCAACACCCCAAACACCAATTGTTGGCCCCCGATTGCTAATCCAAATACATCCTCTCTGCCCCCACCCCCACCTCTCCTCCCCCCATTGCACCCAACTAAAAAAAATTACGCCTTTCCAAATATAATGAAAAGAAAATCCCCAAAAGCCACACATCTTAGATAGACTTTAACAATAGAGACAATAGATACACCCAGAAATTCCAGCAACTAAGTTCTCAATTTGAGCAACAGATACTAGTAAAATGAAGACTTTTTTATCCCTATTCTAACTAAACCATATATCAATTTGTTATCCTATAAAAACTTACATTGCAATTGTTTGTATACCATAATCCATTAATAAATTACTAGGTCTACACGTGTTTTCATTTTATACAGGGACAGCCAATCAATGACACAGCATTTTTTTTTAGAGATGGTAATACTTACAATTTTCATCCTGGTAGTTAACAGGTGGCTCAGTCATCAAAGTCGAATCCTGTTTTCCTAACCCAATAGGTCTACCATCTTTAGTATTCCTTTCTGCAGTTGATATTCCGTGAATTGAGCCTTTAACTGTAGGTAAAGTATTCCTATCTGCAACACTGCTCAATTCTGTAGACTTGGAACTTGGAGTCTCAGAAGGGACAGAAATAGTTGGCTGGTCCATGTCATCTCTGCTATTTGCAAATTTTCTGTACTCACTTGTCTTTGACTGCAAAGAAAATGGCATTGTTCTGCTGGCAATCCCAATTTCTTTTCTAGTATCAGCTGCTGCTGGCTCCAGCCTTGTACTAGTTCTAGGGACAATTACAGGTATGACATCTGCCTTGTTGAAGATTGAAGCATTAGCTGCTGATTGGACCTTTGTAGAATTTCTCTTTGGGGCTGCTGCATTAACCGTCATTGGACCAGCCATGGTAGTCTTTGGGCCAGAGTTTAAGCTGACCCTTTGTGGAGTACCAGGTACATTTCCTGTGGCTTCAACCAGTATGTAGCACCAGGAATGAAAAGATGAGTCACAATATGACTTGGTTAAAACCAAGTTCTGCGTGTGTGTGTGCAGAAAGAGAGAATAAATACAAAGCCAAAAACAACGATAAACTAAAAGAAAGAAGAGATTCAAAAGCAACATACATGCCAAAATCTTTGACTCCTTAGTAGACTCCTTAACAGGATCTGAATTTTGAGAAACTGACAACCTTCCAAGAGATTTTGTTTCCTTTACTAAGGGTTCTGAATTTTGTGAAACAGATAGCCTTGCCAAACTGGCCTTTGCAGTGGATTCAAGCAATATTGATTGATTCCCGCTAACACCTGACTTAGATTCCAAATATCCATTGTATTGATTAACATTGCCAATTGTGTATGGTTCGATATGCTGTACAAAACATAAAAAAGGAAGAGCCAATAATTCAGATTGAAATTGAGATCGAACCATCCAGCACCAAAAAAAAATGCAAAAAACCATGCACAAGTAGAAATGTTTAAACAGTAGCTATTACCGAAATATCTACAACCCATACTCCAACACAGCTTTGATTATAAGAGCAGCCAAGAAGCTTCCCTTCATGAACATTGAGATCAGACAATTTGGACCATCCCACATCCACAGCATCATGGCATCTTATCGGTTCCCAGGAGAAAACCTATAAAGGAGCATAAAAACGTGCAACCTAATAAATCAACATGTAAAGAGTATAGCTCCCAAACAGAGAAAGATAGAGAATGAGCTTACTTTCAGATTTTCATGCAATCCACAGAGTAGTGTCCTCCCATCAGGATTAAAGGTCAAACAACGGACTCCAGTGGTCTGAAATAGAATGAAAAAATGAGACAATGTGTATCCTCATCAGAAGATAATCATAAGAGATCTTGTAATGCCAATTTGTTAGCACCAGCCATCCCTTAAAACATAAAATTACCTCAGGCCCTGCTGAACCAATCAGTTCAAAGGTTTCAAGATCCCAAAATTTGACAGTCCTATCAGCAGAACCTTACACAAAGGCAAAAGAAATACAAGATAAAAGGTGAGACATGAATTCTCCAGGATACTGCAAGTTTTTATTAACAGGTTCTCAAGATTTTCACAGGTAGGAATTCAAGCATGTAATAATTAATCATAATTACAGTTTGTTCATGCAAAAATACAACTATTTTACTTTTTGAAGGGGGGCAAAAAGAGAGTAAATTCACTTCTAAATTATCTTATTCATCAAAAGAAATTCTGCAGTCAAAGCTGGTCTAAATGCCCAAATGAAAGCTAGAAAAAGTTAGACACATTATCATCTTCTTATGATTAAATGAATTACAGCATTAAGTCACAACCAATTCATAGGGAAAAAGCATGTAGCCAAGAATACAGCATGAAGTAAACTGTAAAATGAAATGTAAGTTAGTGATTTCCAATAATACAGCAAAACTAACCTGTTGCCAGAAGAAACTCATGGGGATGGAAATCTATGCACTGAATCTGACCTTCATGACACTTGAAATCATGTAATAGCTTTCCAGCAGTCAAATCCCACAGCTATTTCAAAACAGTGCCAATCACAAAGCTCATCAAATGAAGAATCAAGAACAAAACAGAAGTATATGTATCATGTGTAGGCAATTGTCTTTATGCAACTAAGATTTGATGCAAAGGGAAAGATTTGCAGAAGTTGTATTAAATATATCTAAATGCCAATCCCAAAGCATGTAAGAATAACAGAAACAGCTTTTGTGCTCAACAAGGATATAAAAGGTGGCTGGCTTGTGGACCAACAAAAACATAAACCATAACATGAATTCCCAGTGCAAACATCCCTAGCTCCAACAACAATTCACAGCAACCTACAATTTTGATGTTTTAATATATAGTCACAGTCAGGACCATTAGACAGAACCTACACAGCCAACCCAACATGGTAAGGATCTATGGACGATACAATGAGAATGTGCAACAGGAATGCATGTCAGGACGTGTACAATACAATTGAAAGAGGGTTAAAGTAAGTTCCGCATCACACAGGTCCCAAGGAACAAAAACACTCAAGTTTTCCATATCTTATCAGAGAAAGACACCAAAAATAAAGCATACGGGTATTTGCATGTGTTTCTGAGTGTGTATTTGACATACAACTAGAGAAAGAAAGTAGTTATAACCTTGACAGTATTGTCCTCTCCACCAGATACAACCCAACGGCCATCCGGGGTAAATCTGATGGCATTGACCCCTCGAGTGTGGCCCTTATAAGTGTGAATGCACCCCTTTTTTCTGATATCCCATATCTTAAGATTTGTGTCCAGAGAACCAGATGCAAAGAACTCCCCAAAAGGATGAAAGTCCACAGATATGCAATTGGATCTATGTCCAGTCAGCGTACGAACGACTGCACAGGAATCAGATTAAACATGTGAACAGAAGAAGCATAAAACATGATATAAGCATGAAAAGAGAGAGAGAGAGAGAGAGAGAGAGACTGGCAAGTAAATTCTTCTTTTGATGAAGTGTTTTTGAATAGTAAAGTTGAATTCGCTCAAAGAATGAAAAGAAAATTATAAGAAATTAATAAGCATACTCTTTGCCTCCTCTAAATCCCAAAGCTTGATAGTACCACTTGCAGCTCCAGCAGCTACTAAGACTTCTGAAGAATCAAAGCTTACTGAATCAATTCCACTAGTATGTCCAGATAAACTCTGCATATGAAGCTTGAAATGTAAGATCAGCTAAATTTTTTTAATGAAAAAAAGCATTATGAGGAAAGAAGTTGCTATTGTGTATAATGTAAATAGTTAATGACTCCCATTATTAGTCATTCAAGCTACAGAAATCAGATAACAAGAACATTAAAATATCCATCAATAGAAGAGGCAGTGAAAAGCAGTAAAGCATATAGTAATTTGCATACAGAAGCTTAATGAAAAAAGAAACAAAAAAAAAAAAAAAAAAAAAAACTGTGGATGAGAGAACTGACCAGTATGGCATTGGGTTTACCAATAGCCCAGAGATTGACCTTGTGATCTTCTCCTCCGGTAACAAGAACTCTGGATGATTTCCTCCCAATTTTGAGGCAATTGACACTGGAAGAATGTGCCACAAATTCCTCTTTTTGAAATTTCAAAAATGTGGTTAAGGCTAACAACTAGTGTCAGTTAAGCAGTTAAAAAACAATTCATTCAACAGAATATACTCAAAGCAAAAACAAACAAAACCCAAAAAAATAATTAAAAAGAGAGATCCCAATTGAACGAACGAAACAAAGTCCAGATCAACCCAAAAAAAAGAATGCCATTTGGTTGAACAAATAAAACCCTAGAACGAAAATTAAAATAAAAAAAATAAAAAAATTGGAAAGGATACGCAGCTTGTAGGCGCGTTTGGTAGTCATGGCACAAATGTAATAGCAGATAGAAGTAAAAAACCTAATAATAGCAAACAAAAGGGGCCTTTCTCTTGAGACATTCAAATCAAATCTGTTTCAATCTTATTGATCCCATTAACAACAACAGCAACAAGCTTCAGATCTTGCCAAATCCAACTCATAATCCCCTCATTACTAGAAAATAAACACAACCAAACAAAGCTTCAACAACTGTTTGATAAGAAACAAAAAAAAATAATAATAAGAACAATGAAAACAGAAGAAAAAGAAGAATGAAATAAACCTAACTAGAGGGGACATTGTCAAGGGCAGCTCAAGACCTTCTTCTTCTTCTTATTCTACTACTACTTGTTGCCTTCAAAGATTAGATAAATTTCTGTTTCTTCTTCTTTATCCACACTCAAATAAAAAAAAGAGTGTAGAGAACAACACAACAAATTATTAGTAGTGTAGTGTGAGATAGAGAGAGAGAGAGAGAGAGTATACTATAATGGAAATGAGTGTCGGCTTTGTTTGTTTAATTTTAATTTGAAGAGAAGAGAGAATTTGGGGACAGAAGAAAGAAATGAGAAATTGTAGAGTAATAACAGAGAGAAAGAGAGAAGAGGCGCTTTCACGAAATGTGACCCTCTTTAATTATTATTTGCCGCATAATAAAAATTCCCATTGATTAATACTTGTGTTGTGTTCAAATTTATCCCCCCATCATCCCCTGGTGGTGGAACCAAACAGTAGTACAACACTTACTGCCTATCCTTTCAAAATAATAATGATAATTATTATTATTAAAAATTTCTTAAATCTTTTTTTAATTCAAACTTGCTTAAATTTCGATTTAATATATGTTTCCATTTTTATTATTTCAAATTATTTATTTATTAGTTTTTTAAATAATATTTAGTGAAAAATATAATTTTTTTTAAGTTATTAAAATATTTTATAATATAATAACTTACATATTAAATTACAATAAAAAATTTAAGATTGTAATTATAAATATTTATTTAGTATCTTTAACTTTAAATGAAATTCAAACTCGAGATTTTTTAATTTTAAAAATGATTTATATATTATTTAATTAAAAGTTCATTGATATGACTATTTAAATATGTTTATGTTTAAAATGTTATATATTAGAACATAATGAAAATTTTACTTATGATTAAAATGTATATTTGAAAGATAAAAATGTAAAATGAATTTTAGTGATTTACTCAAAATAATATTTTTAAAAATTTCATTGAAAATTTATTGTAATAAAAAAAATTAGTTAATAACTTTAACTTTTTATGTTATTATAGATAAAAGCATACAATTTGAGGAATTAAAATACTTTATAATAAAATAATTTCAAATGTAATAAAATTTATACAAATGCTTAATATATGAGCTAATCGGTTAGAGCAGAAATAAAAAATTTATATAACCGACCCTAATTAATTTTGAAATTAAAATTAAGTTGAATTGAATTTTTAATATATGAACTAATGTAAAATAGTAGAGATGAAAATATAAACTAGAAAAAAAGATTTTCTGTTTATAACTAAAGATTAATGTAAAGAGCTATTTAAAAATCTAGAGAACAAAAAAATTAATTTCGAAATAATAAAAAACAAAATTTATGTTACACCAAATTTTATAAAAAATTTAATAGTGATTTGTTGATAATAAAATAAAATTAAAAATAAAAAAGGTAATGTCAGTGTATGAAAAGTACCCAGGATCTCTCTCGTTCTCATGACCAAACTTATATACCAAACACTATGGGCAAAAAAAAAAAAAACTTATATACCAAACACACAACTGCCAAAAAAAATATAAAAAGAAAAAGAAAAAGAAAATACAAATACCAACCCACCCAAAAAGCCCTCCACTCTCAAAAGCTAACGGGCATTAAGCCAATCCCTCCTTGCACAAATCAAAATCAAGATTGAAAAGAACCCACCAACATGCCCCACCATTTACCCTTCTCATTAACACTCCTTTCTTTTATCATAATAAAATTAATTAATTGTGGATTCGCTCCTTACACAGGTATTGATTTAATTATTTTATTTAGTATTTAAAAAATAATTTAAAAATTTTTTGTATGATTTTTATATATTTTAATTTATATAATTAATATAAAAATTATTAATAAATGAATACTTTATTTAAAAATAACTTATATATTTTTTGCTAAAAAATAATTTATATTGATTTTTAAATATTTTATATTTTTATTTTAATATTAGTTCAATACGATTTTCATGATGTATAAAATTTTTCAATTAATTAGATTGATTTTGATTTTTTTAATTTAATTAATTTTTTTATTTATATTTATTCGTATAATAATAAAATAAATAGTAAGATCATCACAAGTAGATTGAAATAAGTATTACAATTATATAAACTTTTCGACCTTTCAATTAAGTAAGAATTATCACATTTCAGCTAATTTCAAGTACTCAAACTATATATAAAGGCTTGTGATTAAATAAAAATAAAAATATGATATTATAAAATTTGAGTTTACATAGTTTCACGTAATTGTCAATAACACATTCTTATTTATTGTGTCATTATAATATTATATATATGATTGATTGCAAATGCAAAACTACAGCCTTTGCCAATTGAGGATTGATTTAATTACCAACAAATAATGTTACAAAGAATATATAATTATATTAGGCTATCACCCCACGATATTGTGAGAATTTTTATTTTTTTTTCTATAAAAATACATTTATTTAATTTATATTTTTTTTAATAATTGCAGTATAATATAGTATGGTTTATAATGAACTTTAAAAATTATTAGTCATTTACATTTACTTGTTGAGAAAGGATGACACGTACTGATTTATCATTAAAAATTTGGGCTAAAAAAAAAGTGTAAATAGCAGGTATTGTTTATTTGTCTTCTAATATTTTTCAAATAGCCTGACTTGGGAGGATTAAAGGATTTGAATTGGTAGAAACACTTTTTTACTTGTTTTCTTGTTTGGTTTGTTATTTAAATGTCTTTTTTTAATAAATAAACAATATTAGAATATAAGGCAGGTGCAGCCATTCATTATTAAAAATTGGGATAAGGTATAAATATATAATTTTAATATTTAGCTAAAAATATAAATCGATACTTTATATTTTTTAAGACGCATATATATTCCTGACGTTATAAAAACGGAGTAACGCACATTTTCTCTTTGTTATCTCCGTTATCTATCTCTCTCCACGTGGTTCTCCCTACATTTTTTTTTTTTTATCATTCTTTTATGATATTGAATAAATACATTCTAAAAATTTTCTAAATAACATAATAACGTGAAAATAAATAAATGAGATAACTAGTTTTATTTTTAAAAAATTATTTGAAACATGATAAAAAATTTCTAAACAACTTTTGAAAATCAGTGTTTATTGTTTGTATATATATATATTAAAATGTATATTTCTCTCTTCACTTTTTTAGCAAATTTCTTCACTTTTTTAGCAAATTTTGAAAAAAATATTCAATTACAATATATTTTTTAATATAAAAGTGAAGAAATTTGCTAAAAAAAAGTGAAGAGAGAAATATACATGTTAATATATATATATATATATATATATATATATATATATATATATATATATATATATATATATATAAACACTTATTTCAAAAGTTGTTTATAAATTTTGTTATCATATTTCAAATAATTCTTTTAATAAAAATTAGTCATGTGATTAATTTATTTTCACGTCATTATATTTTTTTTAAAAATTTTAGAGTGTACTTATTCAATATTATAATTATTTATTTTTAAATTTTTATCCTATATTCTAATAATATAATTAAATTTTATTAATAATTACAACTATTATTATATAAACTTATAAATAAAAAAATAAATGGAAAAAAGTCAAATCTATATATATATATATATAAAATCGTTCCATGCTTTGTACAGTAGTTCGCGAAATTGGTTTTGGATTTGCTAATTTACTCATTTGTCCTTTATTCTCATTAATTCCACTAGAAAACAACGTCGCTTTGTTGGTTAGGAAGTAAATATTGCTTTATCTGCTGACTTACTTATTTGCCCCTGAATTTCCTTCCCCTTATGGAAAACGACGTCGTTTCATGTGATGAAATTAAGCAGTGCGGTGGTATGATTGTCATTTCAAAATACATATATAATGTTGTTTGCTTCAAACCCTAAATTCATCTCTTCCTATCTTTATTCTTCTCTGCCGCTTTCTTCTCTCAAGCTACTATAAGAACGAAAATTAATTTGTTGTTAATTTCATCTCATCTTATTTGCAAAATTCCTTGCTCCAAACACAGATTTGTCCAAGCTTGGGTAAAATCACCCATTTTTCGGTCGATTTCTTCCATTTCCTAAAATTTCTCTAATTTATTCTACCTTAGCTCAGCCATATTCTCAACAAGTGAGTTTCGGTAGCATAGAAGGAATCAAATCAAATCTCTTACAGAGAAGGCATAGGTCTGGAGGTACCAAAATCAATTTTTCATGTATAAAAAGTAAATTCAACAATTTTTTTTTTTTTTTTTTTTTTGTATTTGATGATTTGTTGTTGAATTAAAACCCTAGATTAGAGGCTTCCAATTCATAATTTTTTTTTAAAATTTTTCTTTGGGATTCTAATTTACTTATTTTTGCATTTTGGTATTATTGTTATGTATTTGTTAATTAATTCTCTTTTGTATATGATTAATTTAAATGTTGGGCCTGTATTCTCATGTCTGGAAATACAAATATGGATTTGAATAAATTGGTTTATTAATTTTATAATTTATGACGAGTCTTGTGTTTTAGTAGATATGAGAAATTTTGTTCACAAAGGATCTTAACCATACAAATAATGGTAATTTGTAGCATGCTTATGGTATAAAATGAAATTAGTTATTCCTTAAGAGGCAGCCAAATTGCAAAACCATTTAATTGTCTTTGTTTCTTTTGCAATATAGTGATAGGATTGACTGATTGCTATTACATTTTTTTTTCTTATATCTTGAACGTTGATGTGTTTTATGATTGCATTTCAAATGGCTCCTTTTGAAGTTTTCCATGAGGATAAAAATGATTATAAGTTGTAGTAGTGATCCTGTTATTTGCTGTTGCTCTTTCATTTTGGCAGGTTATTTTCTTGCATTATTTTTATGTATCTGTTAATTAATTCCTTTTTGCATCTTTAAAAGAAGAAAAACATGATAAAAAAGAGCTAATATGCAAGTATAAAATACTATAATGCTAAACATTATATACTAGCTCTTTTTATCATGTTTTTCTTCTTCTGTGTTTTTATTAATTTCTATATAGTTTTTCTTCTTTGAATTAAAAATATATATTTTTGCATCTTTTTCGTGATGGTTTTATTAGTTAGGCTGCAAGAGGTTCATTTTTGCTGTTGTCATTTGCACAAAAATATCAATCTTTTTTTTTATATAAAAGAAATACTTGTTGTATCATTTTCCATTTTCAGGTACCTTTATGAATGATATTTATTTTTATTTTTTTACTTTTTATACATTTAATAATAACAAATCCATAAATTCATAAGAAATACATAATTTATAATGTAACTAAACTTTGAATAATTAATTCATTAAATTTTTATTTGATTGAATTTCATTTTATTCTGTTGTATCCTAAGATCCATTTAGAAGGCATACCAAGATTGAACAGGCTCAATTTTTTTTTTCTTAATTCTTATATATAAAAATTTTATATATAAATAAAAAATATGAATAATATATTATTTTTATTTTTATTTTCTAAAAGAATTAATGGTGGTAGAATCATCTCCACAATGTGAATTCAATCAGTTTAATCACAATATATATTATGGCTCCAATTTGACTTCTGTATATATTATCACATCAAAAGATTTATGGTGATCTCTAGCGTAATTTTAAGCCCGATATCTTACAATATTAAAACGGGCTCAACTCTATAGGTCAAGCCCATATGTTACTTCACCAGATGAACCCCTTCTCACGCATTAAGTTTTAAAGTTTTATTTTTTCCTTTTTTCTTTATCATTTTTTAGGTTGCCTGCTGGGTTGTTTTCTTCTTTTTGATTATCTGCTTTTTAATTTAGTTATGTGGACTGGTTTTTATTTATCTCATAAGATAATAAAAATATTATTTTGTATATGCAGCAGCCATTAAAAAATGCTTTGCATCCTTTTGAATGTTGTTGCAAAACACACATTTTTATTTATTTTTTAAATGTATATGGATCTATTGTTTATAGAATATGGTTGCTTTATTGTATTGGCAGTGGTCGTTTGTCTTTATTTTCTTTTTTTAATGCATAGTTATTTCTTATTTTAATTGATATTATATTATAAAATATCAACATTTAAATGATGCTTGGCTGTAATATAGTCACCTGTTAATAAATGTATGTATTGTGTATAGTTACCAGCTTACTAAGAATAATATTATTTATTAATGTGTAATGTATATGTCTGTAAGAAATATTTTCTTTTGGTCAAATTCACTTAGAAATTAAAATATAATAAAATTGTTGTTATATTTTATTTTGTTATGATATATTATATCAATAGTAATTATTGAGATAGAAATAATTAAAAAAAAATACGTCCCTAACTAATCTCATTTATTACCATTTGCTATTTATTTTTTTATTTATAAATTATAGGATACTTGCTGGTGCTTTCAATTATATTTAGGATATGCTTTTAATTCTCTTAATGCAATTGCCTTTTCGTCAAATATTTTTTTTTTCCTTTTTGTATTCCTCAAATATCATTGATATGTTAATGTTACTCTAGACATATTTATTTTAGTTCATTTTTTATCGATATTTATTCATGCTACATTATTTTGATTTTTTTAGTGATTAGATTGTGTTATGGCCTTCCCTGTATTTCACTCTTCAAGCATTGATAACTTAGTAGACATTCAAGTGCAATTAGATACTAATAGATCAGGTGCTTCATTATTTATACAATTTTTTTTTTCTCTAGCTAAACAAAAGACAAACATTTAATTGAATAATATTAAGGCTTCTGTCATATTTTTTACTAATGCTCAGCCTTTAGAACGAACGACTTACCTTTGTGCATGGACATGGATGAGAATTTAATCGACGTACCTATTATAGAGTCAGTCAGTCCTGGAGGTGATTTCTTAATATCCATTTGTTTCAATTACTTTTCTGGAATATTCAATCAGATTCTAATTTTTGAGATATAACAGCTTCTATTGTTATTGGAGCCTCTGTTGAAGGGCATAATAAAAGAAAACGTAGCATGGATATGGATGAGAACTTAATCAATATACCTATCATGGAGTCAGTTAGTCTTGGAGGTGATTTTTTCGTATCCATTTGTTTCAACTAATCTTCTAGAATATTCAATTAGATTCTAATTTCTGACATTTACACTAAATATATAAAAGCTTCTACTGTTATTGGAGCTTCTATTGAAGGGCATAATAAAAGAAGATGAATAATGCTTTCTCACGACAAAGGTATGTACTTATTCTTTTTTTGTTTTTAATAGTTTCTATATTTTTACAAAAAAATTTAATCTTTATAGATTTTTTTAGGAAAATATCTTGAAAAGTCTGATTTAGGCGTACCGGATAATGAGTGTGAGCATTGTGGAGCACTGCATTGGTTAGCCGAACGCGTTCGCAGTTCAACACACTATCGGCAAATGGTGTATTCACTTTGTTGTAAAAAAGGAAAAATTAAGTTGCCTTTTTTAAACCAAACTCCCGAGTTCCTTGATTGGCTATTGAAACACAATAATGGGCCTTTAGCTGCAAAATTTAGAGAGAATATCAGACTTTATAATTCTATGTTTGCATTTTTATCTATAGGTGGAAAAATTGATTATGATATAAATAAAAAACCTGGCCCTTATTGTTTTAGAATATGCGGTCAAAATCATCATCTGATTGGTTCATTGCTACCTCTTGAAGGTGAAAAGCCTAAATTTGCTCAGCTATACATATATGATACAGAAAATGAAGTTCAAAACAGAATTTCTTCTTTTGAATCTCAAGAATCTATAAATGAGACAATTATTGATGGCTTAATTAAGATGTTTGATGAGTATAACCAAGTTGTCAAATCGTTTAGATTTGCCCGTGATAGATTCAAAGAGGATGATTTTTTGCCTGTCAAGTTAAGATTAATTGGAAGAAGGGGCCAAGATAGCTTACAATATGGTGTTCCGTCATCTTCTGAAATTGCTGGTTTGATAGTTGGAGATTTTGGCTTATATGATAAAGAAAGAGATATAATTGTTGAGCATAGAACAGGCAATTTAAAACAGATTAGCGTTTTACATCCAAGCCTTATGGCAATGCAATATCCAATATTATTTCCTTACGGTGAGGATGGTTATAGAACAGATATTGAATATGCAGTTATAGATCCTAATTCTTCATTCTCTAGAAAATATGTGACCATGCGTGAGTATTATGCTTATAGATTGCAACAACGTCTTAATGAGGGAACAACTTTATTGAGGGGTGGCCGTTTGTTTCAACAATTTTTAGTTGATGCATTTTCGTGTGTCAAAGAAGAAAGATTAGATTTCATTAGACGTAATCAAAAAGAATTGAGGTCTGAAATATATATAGGAATAAAAGATGTTATTCGCCATGGTAATACTAATTCTAACGATATTGGCAAGTCAGTAATAATATTACCTTCTAGCTATACGGGAAGTCCGAGATATATGATTGAACATTATCATGATGTTATGCTTATATGTAACTTTTATGGGCATCCTGATTTATTTATAACATTTACGTGTAATCCATTATGGCTTGAAATTCAACGAATGTTAGATTATATCCCTGGTCAAAGACCTGAAGATAGGCCTGAAATCATTTCGCGGGTTTTTAAACTTAAACTGAACCAATTGATTGACGATATAAGAAAACATGAACACTTTGGTAGAGTTTCTGCTTTATTATACACTGTAGAGTTTCAAAAAAGGGGATTGCCTCATATACATTGTTTAGTATGGTTGCACAAAGATGATAAACCAAGTACACCTTCTAACATTGATGCGATGATCACTGCTGAATTACCTTCTATAGAAACAGATTATGTAGCACATCAAATAGTTTCAAAATTCATGATTCATGGTCCGTGTGGCCCTATTAATCCTTTGTGTCCTTGCATGAAAAATGGTAAATGCTCAAAATTTTTTCCTAAAAAATATCAAAATGAAACAACAATTGATTCCAATGACTTTGCTATATATAGACGTAGAAATAATGGAAATTTTGTTATGAAGAATAACGAAAAGATTGATAATCGTTTTATTGTTCCTTATAATAGAGATTTAGTTTGTAAATATGAAGCTCATATTTGTGTTGAATATTGTTGTAAGTCCACAATGGTAAAGTACTTATTTAAATACATTAGTAAAGGAACTGATAGAATTCGTGCGATTGTCGTAAATTTTGGGAAAAATGCTGAACAATTGGAAAATAATCAAGATGTAGAAATTGATGAAATAAAAACGTATTTAGATTGTTGTTTCCTATCAGCATGTGAAGCAGCATGGAGATTATATGAGTTTCCAATACAGTATAGAGATCCAGCTGTTGAAAAACTTACAATACATTTACAAAATAAGAATACAATTTATTTTAACCCATCTACTGATTTAAGTTACATTGCAAATAACTCGACTTTTGAGCGTACTATGTTTACTGAATGGATGACTACTAATAGTTTACATGAAGATGCTAGAAATCTAACATACTCTGAATTCCCGACTAAGTGGGTGTGGCAAAGTAAAGAAAAGATATGGACTAGACGCAAAAGGGGAAATTCTATTGGAAGAATTGCTTATGTTCATCCAAACTCTGGTGAACTCTATTATTTAAGAATGCTTTTAAATATTGTTAGGGGAGCTAAATCATTTGAAGATATTAGAACTGTTAATGGAATTTTGCTTCCTACTTTTCAGTCTGCCTGTAATGCGTATGGTTTATTAGGAAATGATGTTGAATGGATTAACGCTATGGAAGAAGCTATTTTATGTGCATCATCTATTGAACTTCGACATTTGTTTACAATTATTATTTTATTTTGTGAAGTTGGAGATCCGAATAAGCTTTTGAATTTATTTTGGAAGCATTTTTCTGATGATATCAAATATGAATTGCATAATACCTTACAGTTTCCAGCTACATCAATTTCTGATAATTATTTAAAAAATAGAGTCTTACTAGAGCTTGAAATTTTTTTTAATAAAAATTTTGCCTCTTTAGCTGATTACAATTTACCATTTTCTGATAGGTCATTGACTGGTGATATTAATAATAGATTAATAATTGAAGAATTAAATTATAACATTGATGAATTAAAATGTAAGTATGATAGTTTGATCTTAACTCTCAATAATGAACAGCGTAAAATATATGATGATGTTATTTATGCTGTTGAACATAATAATAAAGGATTATTTTTTGTTTATGGTTATGGTGGAACAGGTAAGACATATTTATATGAAGTTATTATATCAAAACTTAGATTAGAGGGAAAGATCGTTTTAGTCGTTGCTTCTTCTGGTATTTTTGCATTATTATTATCTGGAGGTAGAACAGCTCATTCTAGATTTAAAATACCAATTAATTTAAATGATCATTCATCATGTGAAATTAAAAAAGAAACTCAATTGGCAAGATTGATAGAAGAAACTCGATTGATAATTTGGGATGAAACTCCTATAAGTCATAAACATTGTTTTGAAGCATTAGATAGATCATTTAGGGATATTTTATGCAGTTCTGAAGAAGAAAAATTAGATAATCCTTTTGGGGGAAAAATTATTTTATTTGGAGGTGATTTTAGACAAATTTTACCTGTTGTTATTAATGGCAATAAAGAAGATATTATAAATGCATCAATAACAAGATCTTATTTATGGAAATTCTTTAAAGTATATAAATTAACTGTGAATATGCGTCTTACATCGATATCTAATAATATTAATGATAGCAATGAATTAATAAATTTTTCTAAATGGATTTTGTCAGTCGGAGATGGAACTGCACCTACAGAAAAAAAATGCAAATATGATGAAGAAGATAAATTGGATTAAAATACCTGAAAACCTTTTAGTTACAAATTATAGTGATCCAACAAAAAAAATAATTGAAGAAACATATCCTGATTTTTTGAATAATTATACTGATTGTTCATATATTAAAAATAGAGCTATTATAACGCCTACCAATGAAATTATAGATGTTATTAATAAAGAAATGGTTGATTTAGTACCTGAAGAAGAAAAAATATATTATAGTTCAGACTCGATATGTAGTACATCAAAGGATAATGATGAGTTAGAAGTACTTTATCCAATTGAATTTTTAAATTCTTTAAATTTTAATGGATTTCCGCATCATGAGTTAAAATTAAAGAAAAATATTCCTGTTATGTTACTTCGAAATATTAATCCTAGCATTGGTTTATGTAATGGTACAAGATTAATGATAACCAACTTAGGTATAAAAGTTATAGAAGCTGTAATAATAACTGGATCATATAGCGGGGAAAAAGTGTACATACCTCGAGTTGTTCTTTCTTACAATGAAAATAAATTTCCTTTCATATTAAAAAGAAAACAATTTCCAATAAGAATTTGTTATTCTATGACAATAAATAAAAGTCAAGGCCAAACATTAAAACGAGTTGGCTTATTCTTATATAATCATGTTTTTTGCCACGGTCAATTGTATGTTGCATTATCTAGAGTTACTTCTCATAAGAATTTGCGGATATTGATAAATAAAGGAAAAGATGATATTGATGAAGAATGTTTAAATTGTACAAAAAATATTGTATATACTGAAATTTTTTATGATTTATCTGCTAACATTTAACATTTTGTTCTTTAATTTGTATAGTTGCAAATATTTTTTGCTATCTTTCCTACTAGGTTAATTTGAAGATGTTATACATGTTGTTATCGGATGTTATACATGTTGTTATCAGATATCAATACTCAAAGTAAAAATATATGAATTAGAGCTCGAATTGTTATAATATGGGAATCTATTATCGTGTATAAACCTGAATTGGAGTTTCTAATGCTTGATGAAAAGGTATTATAGTTAAACTCTTTTTTTACTACCATTTTCTTTCATTAATACTCATTTCATTTTTTATTATATCTTATATTATTATTCTATTAGGGTGACACAATACAAGGCACAATACCACTGTATGAAGGAAAAATTTATCATATTTTTGGACTTATTGTGGTATCTACAAAGTCAAACTATAAAGTTAGCTCTAATCCATTTCGAATTATAAATTACCGAAGAATGCATTTGTGAAAGTTCTTGACGAAGAAAATTTTCTTTTTTCATTTGATAGATTCAAGTTTGTTGATTTTCAGAGTGTCATCTCTAAGGCAGAGGACAAAACATTTTTAACAGGTTCTTTCCTTCCTTTTACATTTATATAGATTTTAAATATTACTTTAAGTATTATATATTTAAACATTCAGCATTTTTGTGGATATTCTAGGTCAAGTTGTTTTTGTTGGAGACATCAAAGAAGCAAATATTCTTGGAGAAGCTGCAAAGAAACACCAAATTCAAATAAAAAATTACATGTATAGTCATTTTCACATGTACTTATTTTTTCATTGTTTTTAATTTTATTACTTTACTAAGTTCATAAATTTCGTTTAGTGATGAAAAACTAGATGTTACTATTTGGGATGGAGTAGCTCCTCGATTTCTAGAAGTTACCATATTTGCTGAAGAATTAAATGATCATGTTACTGTTGCTTTCCTGTCGACGAGCATAAAGAAATATTTCTCAACTATTAACTCTTGACACTCAAACTGATAAGGTATATTTGTAAATTTATTTTTTGAGCCATACGCTTTTTTTTAGATGCATAAAATTATATATCAATACTGAAAGTAAAAATATATGAATTAGAGCTCGAATTACTAGAATATGGAAATCTATTATCGTGTATAAACCTGAACTGGAGTTTCTAATGCTTGGTGAAAAGGTATTATAGTTAAACTCTTTTTTTCTACTGCCATTTTCTTTCATTAATACTCATTTCATTTTTTATTATATCTTATATTATTATTCTATTAGGATGACACAATGCAAGGCACAATACCACTGTATGAAGGAAAAATTCATCATATTTTTAGACTTATTGTGGTATCTACAAAGTCAAACTATATAGTTAGCTCTGATCCATTTCGAATCAACGTTCTGAATTATAATGATATTGATAAGGTATAGTTATAATTTTATTTTTTGCACCATACGCTTTTTAACAAATGCATAAAATTATATGTTTAATATGTCATTTGCTATTTTTTTTAGGTAATAGTGTTTGTCTGCAGAGCGACGATAAAAAATGTTGACCCTTCAAATGATTAGTGGTATAGAGCATGTCCTCAATGCAAAATCAACGTTCAAAATTATAATGATATTGATAAGGTATATTTGTAAATTTATTTTTCGTGCCATATGCTTTTTTATAGATGCATAAAATTATATGTTTAATATGTCATTTGCTATTTTTTTGGGAAATAAAGTTTGCCTGCAGAGCAGCAATAAAAAATATTGACATTTCAAAGGGTTGGTGGTATAGAGCATGTCCTCAATGCAAAAACAACGTTCATAATGATCAAGTGTGGTGTAACAACTGTAGAACATTAAAGGATCCTCCAATTTATTGGTAAATTTTATCAAATAATCAATTGTTCATAATATTTATTTTTTTACTTGCCATTAACATATTATTTGTACTTTTAGGTACAAGTTGAGTGTTCCTGTTGAGGATGATATCAGATCTACAACATTCCTCATCTTTGGTCGTATGGTTACTGATTTGGTTGACTTAGCTGTGAGCAATTTTACCTAGGGTTCAAGAGATAGATTTACATTCCCGTCATTCATTACCAAAATTTATGGGATGTTAAGACTTTTTTAGGTGATTTAGGACTCAAAAGTCGAAAATCCTTACAAATTGTCTTTTAAAGTGGATTATATTTTCAAAAGTGATGAATCCTTTCATTCAATTGTTCTGACAACCACAAAATCTTATGGATTGAGTTGCGCATTGCTGCTGAAATCTTTTGCGTCAGACAAAAAAACTGTTAAAAGATCTCTAGATTTTGCAAATTCCGAATCAAGCCAATTAACTGAGGTTTTCAGTTGGAATCTTGCAATTGAAATGCATCAACTAATGAGTTGTTAGCATATTTATTTCTAGAAGAATCACTAGCGAAAACATTATTATCAAGTAGAAATTATATTATTTATAATCCTTTGCATTATTAAAATGAACAAAATTATTGATTATATTTTTTATATTATTGCTACATTCCAAATTTTTAATGATAATGGACGTGTTGCTTTAAGGTATCATGTGTTGATAATTAGTAATATATTTTTTTTTCATTTTTTGATTACAGTCATGGCTGGTGAATGCATCTAAACCCTAAATCTATGGATTGACCTTTCCTAGCATGTGTAAAATACCCTCTTTTACGAGTACTAAACTTTGAAAACATTACTATGTTTAATGAGTACAATACCCTCTTCAACATATTTTGATTGATGCAATTAATTATTTTGATGCTTTTTATTATTTGTTGCATGAAAAAATTATCTGATACATGAAAAACCAAATGAATAAATCACTGTATGTATATATAGATATAAATTTTATTTCCTGTTATTTTTCAATATGTGTAATATTAAATTAAAAATATATAATAATTAAATTATATTTAAAATTATAAAATAATGTTAAACCCGCAGTATCGCGCGGGTGATCTTTCTAGTTATACACACACACACACACACACACAAAATATTAGTTAAAAAAAAAGACAAAGATAAAGGAAGGACAAAAAAGAAAAAAAAAACAAAGAGAGAGCCAAGTGGAGAGAGAGATAACAGAGAAAAGGGGCGCGTTAATCTGTTTTCGTAACGTCAATGGTATATCAGTGTTTTAAAAATCGAACCGGTGATCGAAGCGGTCAAATCACCGATTCGCAGTTCAACTGATTAGACCGGTGGTCCGACCGATTGAATAAAATCTCTTCATTTCTCACTTTTTTAAAATCTTTTGATCAAATTCCTATTAATAGAGATCCGACCAATTATAATTGGCTAAAAATCGATTAAAACTTGTCAAAATCGGTCAAATTGTGGTTTAACCGAAAATTTGATTTTTTTAATGAACCGAACTGAATTGGCCAGCGATTCCCAACTCAACCGACCGATCCTGTCCAATTTTTAAAATAATGGGTACATCCGCCCCTTAAAAAATATAAAGGATCAATATGTACTTTTAGCCAAATACTGAGATATATTTTCGCTTTTGTCCTGCTAAAAAAATGTAAATAACATTTGTTATTCATTTATTTTTTTAATAATTTTGTAGTTTTGATTTGACGATAACTTCAACATGTAGGTTTCATCATTGCCTATTTCTTAGGCTTGTAATACCTATGTATGATGCAATGGACTATCAGGCATGTGCTTTTTTTTTTTTTTTTTTTTTGCATTTTTGCAAAAGATAGGCATGTGCAGTTCATTTTTTATATCAATGTTTATTTGAATTAAAACATAATTTCAAAAAAAAAAATTAAAACATAGTTTTATTATTTTTAAGAAGCATATATGTATGTAATTAGTTTTACTACCACTTTTTTTTTTTTTTGCCAAAGAGTTTTACTGCCACTTGAATACATCCATGTTTTGGCGAAAAAAAAAAATGCATCAATGTTTTAATTTTGGGGTAAAATGAATCCAAAGTCACTAAATTTTAGATTATTTTCTAATGTGGTCACTAAATTTTAATTTCTTACAATTTAATAATTAAACTTTAATTTTTTTTTCACCGACGAGTTACTAAATCAATTCAGTTAAAAAACTCACCAAAAAGCTGACATACCATTCCACGTCACCTGCAAATGCTGAATAAGTTGAACATGTCAGCTTGCTACGTTAAAGTAGGTTAGAGTATTAAAATTGCATGCAAAGTCACTAAACTTTGTATTGTTTTCTAATTTGATCAATAATCTTCAATTTTTTACAAGTTGATTACTAAACTTTAATTTTTTTTTCACAGGTGGGTCAAGAAGAAAAATCCGGTGAAGAACTCACCGAGATTAACTTCAATCAGCTCATCTCGACGTCAAGAATACAAAAACATGAGTCACTCGTCCTCACTCTCCACTTAATTGTCAGAAAATGACCAAAAGCTTCAATGGTCTCATTTTCCGATCTCTATCTCTGCTCAACCTCAAATGATTAACTAGGTACTGAAATAAAGCTTTAGATGCGGAGAGTTGAATGATATTAAGAACTCTCAAAACCATGGCTGAAAATGACAGAAATTGTCTTTAAATGTGTCGAATTTGTCTTTGTGGCCCTTCTGTGAAAAAAAGTAAAGTTTAGTGATCAAATTAAAAGAAATTAAAGATTAGTGACCAAAGTATAAAATAGTACAAAGTTTAGTGACTTTGCATGTAAATTTTAATACTCTAACGTGGCAAGTTGACGTGTCCAGCTTAATCAGCATTTGTCAGTGACGTGGAATGTCACGTTAACTTTCTGGTGAGTTCTTCATCTGAATTGACTTAGTAACCCGTCAGTAAAAAAAAATAAAGTTTAGTTATTAAATTGTAAAAAATTAAAATTTAGTAATCACGTTAGAAAACAGTCCAAAGTTTAGTGAATTTTAATGTATTTTACCCTTTAATTTTGCTATTGCCACTTACATGCATCCATCTTTATTTTGCAAATTGAACGTTTTTTAATATTATGAGATGTATTTTGTGAAAGAATTAAATGCTTGCTCCTGTCTATATTGGCTATAATATATTTTCCTTTGCTATTATAAATGTTATTTGAATGGGTTTGATTTGTGTTATTTTTCTGATACATTTATTTAATAATTTGTTTCAAGTGGTTGTTTGAATTGGGAGGACTCAAGAACTTGAATAGGCAGAAGAAGTTATTTATTTGTTATCTCACTTGATTATTCTTGTAGATATTCTTTGTATGTTTTTTATTTCTGTTAATTTTCTTATCAAAATACATTTCTTAAATATTACGTTTTTTAGTAGTTAAATCAGTAATTGGGTATAGATTTCACCCTATTGATTCAGAACTAATTGGGCATTTCCTAAATCGAAAAATTACACATACTACTATGGATATGCCAATAGTTGTAGTTAAAGTCTGCGATTTTGAATGTCAGGATTTTCCTGGTAACCTTAGGTCAATCCAAGATCAAATCAAACGATCAAGTGTGGTATTTTTTTTATCCCCGCGATTTAAAGTGTTTGCATAGACGGCGGTCAAACAGAACTACCAAGGCTGGGTATTGGAAACCTATCGGTAAGCCTCGCAAAATAAGGGTTACTGGTACCGAGAAGGTAATTGATACAAAGAGGAGTTTGGTTTTTTTTATAAAAAAGGGTATCCTAAACCTGTGAGGACCAAATGGATCATGCACGAATATGAATCAATATTTACTTAGAAACAAAACAATTCATTTTTTAAGTGTGTTTTTTAGAAGTACAATAAATATTTTACTAAATACTTTAGAATAATACAGATTATAAAATAGTATGAAATGTAATATTATTTTATAACGTTGTATATATACTACATCTGTAATGCCCCGAACATTCATGTACTAAATTTTAATGGATGATATGAATGATTTGCAAATGTTGAATCATGTACAATAGTGTATTACATTGATTGGAATTGAGATATGGACTTAAAGACTTGAGTGTCA
>CATKHJ010969178.1:0-42331 GCA_949750685.1 Vernicia montana
GATTTCCAGGTTCTGTCCTCGCTGCCAGTAGCGGTCGCTACAGGTAAATCGCGGTCGCGATTCATCCATTGCGGTCGCTAAATCCTTGTAGCGGGCGCGACTCTCTACTGTTCACGTGACTGTTCAATCTGATGTCCAAATCAGGCAGAGGAGTTCGCGGGCTTGGATGCGGTCGCAACTCTGGGCGCGAAACACATGTAGCGGTTGCGACATCCTTATAGCGGGCGCTATTTATGTCCTGCAACTCTGCTCCACAATCTAACTTCCATTTCACAAGGATTTCCATCCACAATCATCCAAACACATAATATACACTTGAAATTCATATATATACTTAATGAAAAGTCCTTACATGAATATTCGGGGTATTACACCCATATTTAGTAATTATAAAATAAAAATATTTCATTAAAGATATTTGATTTACAAAATATTTAGCCAGAACGATGTGCTAGGACTGATTTTTATTGAATATGGAAAAAAATAATTATAAAGATAAAAATCACTTTGGTGACCAAAAATATTTTCATACACAAATATTAGTCAAATTTAATTTTATTCTGCTAAGTTAAAACTTAAAAGCAATTTTAGGGGCAGAGAAGAAATTGAAAGATTAAGGCATATGATTAGATTAAGAAATAGAAAATAATGAAATTAAATAACAAATTAGTGAAGGAAATTGATTGAAAAGAATGACAATTAAATTCATACCTTTGATTGTCAATTTTTTTTTTAATAACCATAAAAGAAACCCCAAATCAAATAATAACCTACCTTTGATAATATATCAACATTGAATAAGTCAATCGCTCTTCAAATTTTGATTTTTATTGCTAATACGATTAAAAACTAACTTATTAATTCAGTAGACTGTATTAATTGTTTGTTATATATTTCACTTGTGTTAATTCGGTATTAGACTAATACAGATTATCATTATTGTGAATTTTTTTTTTAGAAATATAAGCAACAATAAACATAAATAAAGATGACAGAAATTGATATTAAAAAATCAAATAAAATATCAGATCAAGCAGAAGAAGATCAAGAGATGTCATGGTCAAAACTTTCACTAGAACTTGTGAGCCAAATTTCATCACACTTCTCTACAACAAACCCTAATGCCATTGGTATAATTTGTTCAATTTGCAAATCTTGGAGTTTAATTAATGATATTATCATTAAAAGTCCCTCACCACCACCTCTAATTGATCATAATCATTCTTATTTGATAACACTAAAGGATCATACATTCAAATTCTTTCACCCCATTTATGGCCATACTTTAGATATCAACATTCCAGAATTATCACATTCATTTATTTATTTCTCAAATTTTGACTGGTTGCTTTTATCTCGAAAGGATTCAAATTTATTTTTCTTCAATCCATTCACTAGACAGAAAATACAACTTCCAGAATTTGATTATCCAATTGAGTTCAAGTCAATGTCTTTTTTAGCTCCTCCAACTTGTGATGATTGTTTTATTGTTGGAATTGAAGATTTTGGGAAAGTTATAAACTTCCTAAAGGTCCCTTTAAACACATTGAATATTGTGCACCTATCTCAAATTGTCATCCTATAATTTATAAGCAGAAATGTTATATTTTGACATTGGTTGGTCGTGTGATAGAATTTGATTTCAAGAGTTATAATATTTCTGTAATTGGAAAACCATCTTCTAAAGGAGAATTTGCTTCGCTTTATTGAAGTTTCTTGGTGGAAAATAATAGAGAATTGTTAGCCATATTTGTATTTAAAGAACAACAAAAGGTTTATATGAAAGGGATGAATCTTTCCAAAAAAGTATGGCGGCCAATACATAATTTAGGCAATAAGATGCTGTATGTGAACTTGAATATATATTTTGTGAAACTAGTTTCAATTAGAGGAACGAGCAATAAGATTTATTTTTCAAAAATGCGAGAAAATAATTTTATCTTTTTCTCACTTGCTACTTGTAAGTATCATTATTTTTTAGGTAATTATTCAAGTAGAATTCCTCATGAAATAAAAGAATTGACAAATTGCGCTTGGATTGAATTCAAGCCTATACAACATTCAGATGAAGTAATAGAATGGTAGTATTGAAATTTCACGGTAGATTTTAAATTTTAGAAAATGGGGGAGGACTACCTCCATTGTGTAGTCTAATATTTTATTTATATTTAGTATAATATTTCTTAAATTTTTTATGCACTTGGTGTAGATAAGAAATTTTCAAATTTGCAAATTAAACTAGCATAAACTGATTTTTTTTTTCCTTTTTCTTGTAAGTCACTGAGTACCTACCGGACTTTATGCTAAACTGAACTTATCTTAGGTGTATGCTCAGATGCTCCTATGTAGATGTGGATGTTCCTATGCTCATATCTTCTAAAGTCTTGTGTGTTTTTTTTTTTCCTCTATAGACTTGTGAGACTTATTACACTTACTAGTTTATGAACTTTTTAGACCTATTTATCTTATTCATAAGACATATCCTTTGTGTGTTCCTTCGCTGTTTTAAAACACTCATGTTTCAAGAAACTAAAAGGCTGATTTGAACAGCTTTTGTCATTTCTTATATTGAGCTTCATAACCTGTTGTGGTTAGATATAGACTTAGTGATTGGTTCTAGCTATTTGCACTTTTTTTTTTTTTTTTTACATTCTGTTAGATGCATTTTTTGAGACGACTTAGAAAAATATTATTTTTTTTAGAAACTTGGAAATATTCTTGAAAAAACTTGCATAATATTATGTTCTCTCTATACTAGTCTAATATCATAACCTTATACTCGATCTTATTTTTAAAAATTAAATTTAATTGTTAGTTGGATAAATCTAATTAATAAAGTAAAGGATAAACTCATTTTATCAATTTAGTTAACATTTGAAATTATTATTATCTTTTTTTTTTCTTTTAAGAAAATTTGATGTCAAATATTATTATGTAAAACTAATGAGATTTATTTTAGTGGTATTTATATATTTTAGAATTGTAGAGTTTTGAGTTTGAGAACTGATTGATGCTAAATTTTTTTAAAAATAGATAAATATTTAAAAAAAATAGTATAAAGTCAATTCTCCAATTAATTCAATTACAGCCCCTCTTTACTTTAAAATAAATGGAAATGAGGGAAATATTAGAAAATAAAATAATAAAATCTTGAAATAACTCTAATCCAAAGTCAATGCAGGCTAAGACTTGTCTTTCTTGCAAGCTTTTTAGGTGTCATGTGTCCAATTATATATATTTAGCATGCTTCCCAAACAAAAGAATATTAAATATATATATTAGCTTTGCTGGATTCCAATATTAATAAGGGATATTGAAAAAATATATATATAAAATAATTACTTAATTAATATTTTTTTTAGTATTGAAAAAATGAAGAAAATGCAATTTGAATATAAGTTTTTTTATTTCGCTAAAGTCAATAAACTAATAATTTTTTTTTAGTAAATTTGATTTTAATTGAGAATCACGAACTTAAGACTTTTAATTTTAGAGGCATTTAGTACTATTCAATCAAATACTTACTAGTAAATTATTGTCCAATAATTTAATAGCATATATGTAAGTTATGTATCCCAAATATTAAGGGAACTTTTATTTGATATGTAATCAATAGCTTGATCATCATTTCACCTGTTTATGGGCCGGGTTTGAGTATGGAAAATATTTAATTTTTCAAAGGTTCAGTCCTATCGACCCGCAATTTTCTTCATTAATTGAAACTCGAAATCCAGCCCACGAATATGTATAATCATCATTTGGTGATCGAACAGCGGTGTCTGGGCTGCAAAAGTTGATGTCGTCCGCTCTCTTTCCTTGTTCATTTCATACCCAACACAAATAACAGTTGATTATTTAGTTTAAAATGAATCAATCAGCTTATTTATAAATAATTTTTTTCTTTTAAAGTAAATAACAATTAATTTAAAATATAATAAAAAAAATCTTTTATATCATAATACATAATAAAATTTCAATGACTTTTTAATTAACAATTGGCTTAACCTCCCTTACGTCACTGGTTCAAGCTTTAATATTAACAAATTATATATATATATTCACACAATTAATTTATCGTTTTATTTTAAAATAATTCTTTTATTTTAAAAAAAATTTATAACGAACCAAATAAATATTTTTATTTAATTAATCTTCGTAAAAAGAAAATATTTTTTTACCTTAATTACATATATCTTTTTCATTTTCTAAGTATAAACATAAAATAGAATTATAATTATATAAATACATAAATCATTTTAAATTATAAATATTCAATAAAACCGAATAAATATATATTTTTATACAAATACAAATTATAAAATTTATAAAATTCTTGGTTATTAGAATAAAAAAAAAAAAGATTAGAGGTCTCAAAATAATTTTTCCTTATAATTACTTGTAAATTCCATCAAATTTGATAGAATTTTTTTTAAAATATAACCAATTTTATAGCATTAATTAGATAAAATTAAAAAAAAACTTTTATATAAAATATAAAATGTGTATTGATGAAGCTAATTCCAACCGAAGTGAGGTCGTTTAGAATAGTTCACCTTTAGTTGAGTTTGAATAGAACTTATGCAACCTGTAAGAAGAAACAAGAGTCAAGTGGGCTAAGCGGGGTGCCTAGCAAAGCCACTCCGACGGTCAAGTTAGTGAATAGGCTCAAGGTAAGAGATCAGGAATAATATTAGGGAATTGCTTGTGTTTGTGTTAGCAAGAATGCCTGTACCTTTTGTTGGATTAACTTTAAGGTATTTATAAGAGATAGATCCTTACATGAGTTGAGTATGGATTTCCTTGACCGGTTCGGATATAGATTAGCTTGCTTTATAGTTTTAATCCACTTCCTGCTTGGATACGAACTAGAGGGCTCTTTATTTGACCTTGGTCAATGGGCTTGCAAGTATTTTATATTGGGCCGGGCCCAACTTACTTTACTACTCAGTTCGGTATATTTTGTCCCTTATTAATTATATTCAGCACTTAATTTTCAATTTTACCAAATATCACTTTAGTTAGTGTTTGATAACGTCATTTAGCACGTAAAATTAAAATTTTCAACGCTTAATTGTTTTAAGTTATTTGGTAATGCATGTTTTAAAAGCTTCAATTAAGTCAAAAACTATTTAAAATAATAAGTTAAAATTTTTAACTTAAAATTTATAATGAATATAATAAATAATTAAATTTTTAAATAATTTTATATTTTAAAAATTATATCACTTATATTTTTCAGTATTTAAATTTTCAGTTTTACCAAATTTATATATGTATATTTACACTTTTTTTCTTATATATATATATATATATATACTAGTATATATGAACACAGGGTTTCTACAAATAATCATACCAAACTTGAAAAAACTATTCAGTGTTAAAAAGTTATACTTAAAATCTTATTACTCAACAATAGATTATAATATATCAAATAAAATAGAAGATCATATGTGGTATTAAAATGCTAATATCCTACAAAAATTAATAAATCATGAAATTCTTTCATCCTAATTTAGTATTTCAAAACATTTAACTAATTTTGATAATAGTTAACTAATATAATATAAGTATATATAGATTACTAAATGTTTTTGAAACATTTAATAATACACACTTATATTACTTAATTAATTTAGTAATTAATGATATAAACAATAAGGAATTATATAAAAAATTAAATTTCAATTAAAATACAATTATAGTGATTGTGATTTCAGGTGTTGAATCAAAAAGATGATATTTGTTAAATTAGTTTAGTTTGAACTAAAAAAATATATAAATAAAATTTTCATAAGTTTTTATTGAATACTTGTTGGAATCATTTCTCAAAATATTTTTGGTCAGGTCCAAGTTAATAAGATTGGTGATAAGGAATAAAATTGATCATATTCTTAACTTGGTCTGACTTGATTAAAATCCAACCTCCTAAGAGGCCCTCACTTAAGCCCAAGATAGAAAGACTCTCCCAAAGTAGTCAATGGTTCAGTAGAACACCTCCTCGACCAACAAAGTACTTCCTTGGCCCTCCAATCCTCCTCTTCAATGAGCAAGGAATCACATGGATCATCATTGTAGCACATGTCATTCAACATTTAACGAAGGTCATCTTAAGAGGTGACTTCTGACAAGAAAAGCAGTATCTACCCAGCCCTGCATCAGAACCAATACTCGAGTGCTTACATTTTTTACAATAGAAGCCGTCCACTAACTCAAAAGGCTAGACTATTCATCATGAGTTTGGAGAAATGCACATTCCTTCCCCAGCAAGTTATTACATAATCTGAGTATAAAAGGTAAGAAACACCTTATAAAGAATGTAGTTAATTATTCATACTCTTATCTCTTTCTATCACTGAAAATATATTAGTTAATAGGAAGTTAAGTTCTTCCTCATAGCCAATAAAAGATCTATTGCTAACTTAAGTATCGGAGAGCCTTTACCAAACAAAAAACTTAACCCTCTCATACTCATTATTTATCTTACAGACTTGATAAGGTTTTTAAGCAAACCATGTGAGGAGTCCAACCCATTTCAACATCTAAGATCTATATCCGATCAATTGATTTGCTAGTCCCGCTAATATTTCATACCTTATAACATAGTTTGCCATAAAACTTAAATGTTAATGAATTAATAAATAAAAAATACTAATGAAATTAGCATTTTTTTTTTTGCCAAATAATGAAATTAGCAATTCATTTTTAATATTTTTAACATACACATAGTGGCCTAATCTAAAGTAGTTTTAACTCCTTGATCCAATATGCATGTAAGTTGTTTCATCCAACCTAGAGTGTAACTTTACTTGATCCGAACTCAATTAATAAACACTAATGAAATTCAACAAATTAAGAATCCCCAAAATAGAAATTGAAATCCCTTATGAAAAATTAACAAGAATATGAAATACAAAAAGATTTTACTTTTTTCCCCCCTTATTATAATATGAATTAAAACTCAAAATATGTTATAATGAATAAACATGTATTTTATAATAAAAAAATTATAGTTCGAAAAATATATATAAATTATTTTATTAAAGTTGAGCATGATCAATCATAAAAAATTTAAATAGAAGTGATAAAAAAGTTTAGATTATTTTAGGATATAAATCATTATGATGAATAATTAAGTAACTTTTAAATATGAAAAAAATTAACTAATTGATGCTTTTAAAAATCTTAATTTTTTTTTTTTAATAAAAATCAATAAAGATAAATATAGTATTTTATAAAAAGGTAAAATTATCCATAAAAGTGTTCAAAATGTATAAATGAATTACATAAAGAGTGTTAAATATCGGGGCCCAATATTTTCCCCTCTAATTTTGAATTTTCGTGCATTGTAACAAATTTTCAAGTTGTTAATTTAAATTATTACAATTTTTAAATTAAGGTAGTTTTATATTAGATTTTTTTTTAAAATAATTTTATATTTTTTTACTTGGGTAGAAATTTTTATTATTTTAGGCAATCTATTATAAATTTTAATTTTTTACAAACTATATATTTTTTTGAAATAAAATGGATCTTTTATTAATAATGATTAATAAGAACAACTTGAAATAGAGAAGTAAATTTGACTGCGTTCAATAAATACATACAAATTTTATTATAAAAATAAGTTTTTTCTCAGAGTTTCATTGATCGTGTTGACTAAATAATTATACATAGCACATTCGTTGTATTTGGCATATCAACAAGAAATACATTCAATTCGATAACTATACTAAACTACAAATCGAATTTATTATCGTTTGACAAGTTTTTAAACAAGTTTGATATTCTAAAAATTAGACTCAAAACTCATATTAATTTTTATAACGGAAGACAAATAAACTCTTATAAAGGAAAACAAATAAATTTCCATTAACGAAAATAAAACAAAAGACTCATAATATATTATTAACAAAATTAACAAACAATTAAAAAAAATAAATTTAACACACACTTATATATAAATATATTCACTAAAATGAAAAAGAAAGTATTAAAAATAATTTTATTTATTTACCATCAATATGGGTCCCACATTAATTAAGTAAATTAAATTTAAGAAATTATAGAAAACCTACTAGTTTACCCTTAAACCGGATATTGTAGCGGTACAACAGGATATTATAGAAGGAGCCTAAGATTTTTGGACTCACTCACTTAAAAATTTGAAGCTTTTTTTGGTTGAGAATTGAGATTTTCACACTTGAAAAAGGCTGAAGCTTTGTCTAATAAGACAGATCGGGTGATAAGGAAAGAAGAAGTGTCTGAGTATTTGATAGGCCCAATACAGACATCCATGCTTTTTAGTTGGAGACCAGACATCACAATTACTTTATCTATCCTTTTCATATACATTTATTGTATTTTTATGTGTATAGTTTATAACTTTACTGTATATACCATTGGAGACACAATAAATTACTTGCCATAATATAATGCAGTATATTATTATATTATTATCCACCATATATATATGGATATGGTGGAAAATTTTGGCTTTTTTCCAAAAACAAAGGTGCTCACTAATCACTACTTTTGTGTTTAGATAAGTGAATGAAAAATCTCATATTGAAAAGAGAGGGATTGAGTATAAGCAGGAATGATAAATAAAATCATTGTTTTAAAATTTTGAATTAGAATATATTGTTAGTTTTACAAGTGTTTTTTCATTAGGTCAAAAAGAATATTTTCTAAGTAATATTCAAAAATTGTTATCTATGTTAGGATTTGAATCTCACAGTTATTATTTTTTTTTACTTTTCAATACTTAAAAAAAAAAAAAAAAAACCTCAAAACTCCAAGATTGTCCTAGATATGTTTGATATCAAGGTTGAAATTATTTTTTCGAAAAGATACACAAGCTTCATGGTAATGCATTTCTCAATTGGATAATAAATTTAAGTTTGAATCTCTTATTCTCCGATACTAAAAAAAATATTATTGATGAAAACAGTTTTAGAGTGCTAATGATCTATTGGTTAAATGGTATTTGAGTTATCTCTAAAACTAAAAATAAAATTCATTTTAAAATTATTTTTAAGGCCTATTAAACAAATCTACCTTAAATTTTGTATTATTTTACAATTATACCCTATTTTCATAAAATAGACGGTTTTACTTCGATTTAAAAATATTGTTGTAATTGTACCCTAAAAGTTAAAATTGGAAAAAAAAAAATCTATTGACAAATCTATCCCAAATTTTACATCTTTTTGCAATTATACCCAATTTAAAAAAAAAAATATATATATATATATATATATAATTTACCTCTTTTAAAAAATATGATTTTACCCCATTTTGAAAAAAAAAAACAATTATACTCTAAAAGTAAAAAATTGAAAAAAATAATAATGAGTATTTTATTATTATCTAAATAAAAAAATTATAATAAATAATAATCTTAGATCCTATTTTTTTTCTCTCTCTCATCTCTCTGACATCTTCCCTCTCTTTATTTTAAAGACAATTTATCTATATTGTTCATTTGTATCGCTACCACATTCACCATCATGTAATTCATTCTCTCCATTGTTATGTCCATTAATCACTACCAACTTCACCTCACTAACATAAGCCATCTTCACCCACCGTCCTCATCACCATCAATATGGTCTATTCAAGCTGCGTCCACCCAGAGACAAAGTTACTCACAAGATTGTCCCCTTAAATTTTGAATTTTTTAAAATATAGTATTAGTAATATGATTAAAAGGTAAAATTGCCCCCTTAAAACTTTAGACTTGCCCCCTTTATTATTAGTTTAAGAAAAAAATTTAAGAGACACTTTGGTCTTTTATTTTAATTGATTTAAAATATCTAAAAAAATAAATAATTTTTAACTCATACAAAAAGTTTAGTAGAATTAATATATATATATATATATATATATATATATATATATATATATATATATATATATATATATACTTTCTTTTGTTTTTTTGAAAATCATTATCGTACAACACACAAAGAAAAAGACAAAAGAAAAAATAATAAGTGCAAATTCAATTGTGGGTTTTGAGAATAAGATCAGTAATTTTTATTTTTTAAATTTAGTTGAATATATATTTATTAATTGTTATCATTCAAATCTACTTAAATTGATTTTTTCTCAATTTTAATTTTTGTAGGTTTTCTTATTTATTGAATTGCTTATTAATTTGTTTGAAATTTGTTATTTATTATAGCATAGACCAATGAATAAATTTTAATTGAAAAACATCATAAACTAAAAAATTTTAATCACATATATTGAGAAAGATATATTTAATTTATTAAAAATGAAGCTATTATGTATAATTATCAATTTATGAAAAGTCGCAGAAAACAATTGTAATTTTTTTTTATAAGCAAAGGATGTTAGTTTTTAAAAATTGTTTAAGTTTCTAATTTATTTAAATTATATGTATTATATAAAAAAAATTAATAGAAAATTTCATGTTATTTTGCCTCCCTTAATTTGAAATTCTAGCTTTGCCACTGCCTCCACCAATCCCAATTCTACAATCACCATCTTATCACTATTGTGCACACCAATTATAAAATGTAATAATTATAAACATTTAATGTTTCACTAAAAACCTAATTTATATGTGTCACCATCATTAATTACTCTTCTATGAACCTTGCACGTATGTCCTCCTCATAAGTTAAAATCACTTGCTTCATCAACTCATACTTTTGATCATTTGGTTTCACCATCATCATCGTCTCTTAATGGAAGTTGAGGGTGTGAGGGGTGACTTTATAATTAAAAAATAAAGAAAGAGTAAGGATAGACTCTGGCGATGGGAATGGGAATAGGGATGGGAATGGGGACGGGGATGGGAGAGAAAAATAATAATGAGAGAGAGAAAATGAAAAAATTATTTTTTATTTATACAAGACTATTTTTTTTTTTAAATTTGATTTTTTATTACAACAAACTTTTTAAATTAGAATAAAATTGTATATTTTTTTAAAATGGGGTACAATTGCAGGGGAAAAACATAAAATTTGGGGTAGATTTGTCAATAAGCTTTTTTTTTTTTTTTTTTTTTAATTTTGACTTTTGGAGTATAATTGCAACAATATTTTTAAATTAGGGTAAAATTATTTATTTTTTTTAAATGAGGTATAATTGTAAAAAAACGTAAAATTTAAGTTAGATTTGTTTTCTTAACAATTGGTCAAATAATAATATCTAACAAACTATTAGTTGGTTTACTAGTCTCCAAATTGATTAAAATTTGATTTTTATTAATAGAAAGATTAATTTTTAAGATCATTATTCAAAATCAATAAATAAATTTTAAATAAATAAATCAAGTTTCTAAAAAAAGATGTATATTTTTATTATATAAAAATAAATTTAATTTTAATAAACGTACGACTTCGGAAATATTTGTAATCGAAATGAAAATGAAATAGTTGCCTTTTATTTTTTAGTTTTTGACTCTACGGTCTTCGATACAAAGGTGACTTTACTGGTATATGGTACTTCTCCACTGGCAATTGGAACACACTGCCACCGTCTTTATTTGTTTGTCCTCTAAGGCCGTTTGCAGATATGCACCTTCCAAGTTCCAACTGAAATACATTGGCAAAAAATAAAAAATAAAACTGAAAAATAGTACACTTTGGCTTTTATCAACTATTCATTAACATTTAATTTTTTTTTATCGGAATGGAATATCGTGTGTTTAAATTATTTTTATAAAAGATCATAATTGTTAGTTATTAATGTTAGAGAAATAGGAAAATTTTTATAATACAATATATATATATATATATATATATATATATATATATATATATATATATATATATATATATATACATATATTTTATTGATCACACACCTAATGAAAAAAGAAGGATTCAAATTCGAGACTTCTCTCTAAGAAGTAAAATCCTTTATTAGAAAATAATAATATTTATAGTCCATTTAAAACAAATGAATTCTATAAAATTTTATCATGTCTAATCATAATATTCTTTTTTTTTTTATATATATACGATCCTTTTTTTTTTTTTGCCCCGTAGCATTTTTTTTTTTTTTTTTAGCATAATAGGAGAGAAAAGGATCGAACCTGAATATATTACTTAGATCATATATGTATTTACCATTAAGTTACGCCTTGATGGACACTCTTACTATATAAGACATGCTTATATATATATGCAAGATTTTTGCACTCACAAACTTAGCATGGAAATAAATAAATTCGATTTAAGTTGGAGTTTCCATCTATTCTTCGTATTATTAATTTAAAAAACAATAAATGGTATTTTAGTCGAATGGTAATGTGAGACTGCTTTTCAAATCTCACATATGTTAAATTTTCTCTCTCCAACGCTAAAAAAAAAACTTAAAAAAAAAAAATAATAAAAGGATTTAAGAGTATAAGTCTAGTTTGAGGATGTATCTTTGGGTTAGTAAGCCCAATTTGATATGGGCTTCTTATATATGATTGATACAATTGGAAAAAATGGAAAATGATTTGTTGTGGAATTCATAATAAAAAATGCGATAGGACGGCCCATTTGATAGCCACCATTGGATTAGGGTGAGTGGGCCATGAAATATTCATTTGGTGGGCCGTATGGTCATGTCTCAGTCACAGTGAAATGAAATATGACCGAGGCCATCTATCAGCAACACCAACAGCAAAATGCTTTAATTTTGTCATTTTGGGTTTGTTGTGTATTTTACAATTTACAAAAGTTGTCGTAGATAATGTCAAGAAATTAAAAGATTTTCTTTATAACATATTTATTAATATTTGAGATTCTTTAGATAGGAAAATGAACTAAATTATTTCATATTTATTAATGCTAACTTGGGCATTGGAACAAGCCTGCAGCGGGTTTCATTAAATGTAACTTGGACGCAGCTCTGTTTGGGAACGAGAGAATGATGGGTGTGGACTGTGTTTTGAGGAATCAGGCTGGTATATTTTTATTTGGCATGTCAAAGCTGCTACCTGGCGTGATGATGATCCATGAAGCTGAAGCCATTGCTCTTCGTGAAGCACTAACATGGGTTATTCGAATGTGGTGTTTGAAATGGATTGCAAAGGGCTGGTGGATGCCTATTGTTTCTTCTAAAAATGACAACTCTTGAGTTTGGTTTGTTAGTGTTAGATTGTTTGCATTATCTTTCTCTTGGTCAGAATTTTTCTGTCTATTTTGTTTATCGGCAAGTCAACACTGTTGCTCATGATCTAACTCGAGCTTCAGTTAATTATGCTAATCCTTCTATTTGGCAAGTGCCTCCATCATGTATTAATTCTTGTCTTGTTGCTGATAGTGATTATTAATAAAGTTCCTTGGTTTGTTTAAAAAAAAAAATGATATATAATGCTTTTAAATTGAATATATATCACAATAACAATAATATTAATAATTACACACCTATACATCTTTTAATGGTAAATATATATACGATTTCGATAATAAATTTAAATTTGATTCTCTCTCCCAATGCTCAACAACAAAAATAATAATAACAATATAAAAGATTTTTCTAACAAGTGTCCTTGATTAAAATGCAATTTTTCTATATGAAAATTTTTATTTTTTACTTATTCATTTTTTTGAAAATAAATAACACTTGCATTAATTAAAAATATCAGTAGCTAATATATGGCATAATAATTCAAGAGGATATGTCAACCACTCCTCCGGACCTAATATAAAACATACAACTCTAATAAACATGTGAGCTGCCATATTTGCATATTATTTAACATAATTAAATTGCACTTGTCTAGAGTGTTTTGATAACTCTTTTCATCGAATTTTCTTATTTAATTATATATGAATTATTATTTCTTACAGAGTAATAAAACTAATTTCATGAAAATTGGAGAATTTGTAAGTGTAAGCAATAATAACTAAACAAAAAGGAAAAGATGTTAACGAATTTAGATGTGACCTAATTTAATTGATAGCTCATCTAAACATGGTCCCCATTAAAATCCAACTTTAGTTTCTATTTCTTTACAATTTCTTCCTTTTTCACTCCTTTTTATTTTTTCTTTTCTTTTTCACTTAATTTTCCCCTTTTTATTCTTAAAATCAAACATGTGAACCCTGATCTCATCATTTCTTAACTAGTTGACTCCGTCTGTTATGGCGGTGACTCTGAAAGCTTACTCCAACTCCATCCAACGGCTACAATTGCGCCGAACACTACTTCCACTGATCTAAGCCGTCCTTTTGATTTTCTACGCGCTTGAGAACGGGCTTTCTTATAAACCAATTCTATTCTAAAATCCCCACTCTCAGAAATCTCACGCTCAAACATGATTGGCTGTTAAACTGGGCTCTGCTGATATAGCAAGTTGCGGCGTTATCCATGGGCGCGTGGGAGTTGTGCACAAAGTATTGTATACGTGACTTATTTCTACTGGGCTGCTTCCCACATTAATGTGACAAACTGAAGAATTCTAATTTTATTTTCGCTAAATGTACAAATAGGATTTCTCCTTTGAATTGGTGTTCAATTGGTGTTCAAGTGAGCCTTTATTTTTTTTTTTGTCTCATTAGACCGTTAATCTTTTCAAATTGATACATATAAAATCCTCTCATTTGGACTGATACTCAAATGAGCGCTTAATATTTTTTTTTTATCCCATTAGACTCTTAATCTTTTCAAAATATTATATATAAAACTCTTCATTCATAATTCATAATTTATGATTTTTGTCAAGTAATGTTAAAAATAAAAAAATTAATATATATGCATCTACGTATTAATTTTTATTTTTATATAAATATTTTTTAAATTATTTAGAGAAAATTTAATATTTGTGAAATTTAAAATTAATAAAATTAATTAAAATATTATAAAATTAATTTAATATAAAATGATTCCTTAATCCTTATACATTAAAATATAATTTATAAAAAAATTATATTTTATATTTTAAAAAAGAGTTATTTTATATTAAATTAAATTTATAATATTTTAATTTATTTATTTATTTTATTAACTTTAAATTTCATAAATATTAAATTTTCTCCAAATAGTTTAAAAAATATTTATACAAAAATAAAAATTAATACGTAATTGCATAAATATTAATTTTTTTATTTTTAACATCACTTGACCAAAATTTTAAATTATGGACAGAATATTTTATATGTACCATTTTAAAAAGACTAAAGGTTTAATGTGACCAAAAAAATATTAAAGGCTCACTTGAACACTAATTCAAATGAGAGGGTTTTATATATACCATTTTCAAAAAATTAAAGGTCTAATGGAATAAAAAAAAATATTAAAGGTTTATTTGAGTAACAGTACAAAACATAAATTCATATTTGTACCTTTCGGCTTTTATTTTCCCTATTTATTGTGTGTGACCGTTGGATTTCTGACACGGAATGACAATCAGCCATAAATAAAGGAAATTTGGTTAATATATGATTATTTACGTAAATGACCATACTAGTAATAGAGAATTACAATGGTACCACGTTTCTAAAATCATTCACAACTTGCGTCGCAACGGCCTCGGCCGAATCTTTGGTACACTAGTGTATTAACCAAATTGAAATTGGACCTTATTATTTTTTTTTTTTGGACGTGAAACATTACATAAATTAAAATAATTATATAACAAACAAAATTTAAATTCAATTTTGAATCATATAAAAGCTAATTTGTGATATTATTTGTTTATAAATTTATATAATTCTAGGTAAATATTAATGTTTAATAAAATTACTTGTACAATTTTATTAGGGTGATTAGATAGAAAATCACTAAAATTTACTCTAGATTTTAATCTAATCATCAAACTTTAATTTGTTTCAATAAGGTCACTAAATTTTAATTTTAATTCTATTAAAGTATTCTTGTTTAAATTCTCCCAAAACTTTTAGTAATTTTAATTTTTCTTCTCAAATTTTTTGAAATATTGATATTACGATTCATACTTAACTGATGTATGGATGAATGGTATTAACTTGATCTACAAACAAAATATATAGAATAATATTATTATTATAGCTTTAAACATATAATTAATAAATATAGTGTTTAAAAGTTCATTATTAATTTACAAAATTACAGTTTAATTTTTTTATTTGTGTTATAACGTATAAATTTTTATTTTATTTTAAATTAAGTTGTCATTCTCATCATCTAAAAAATAAAAATACTCATCATCCCTATTGCATAAACTACTTGCTATTTTTTTTTTCCACATTTTGTATAATTGAAGCTCATTTAAATTGAATTAGATTATGGTGGAATGAGCTTACAATCAATATTTATAAATGAGCTACTCAAACACGTATGAAGATTAGGAGTTTGTTGTATTTTTCAGGACCATGATAATATAACACAATTCAATTTAGTTTTAATCTCAAAATTAATTAGGGTTAATTGGATGAATTATTTATTTTTACTCTTAACCATAGTCATATTAATAATCATTAGTGATAAAAAAAAAAAAAAAAAAACCTAGTTATATTAAAAAAACAAACTGCTTTTTTTTTTTCTTTTTTTTTCCTTTTATCGTTCTCTCATTGTAATATACTTTTTGAAAGTCATTTTGGTCAAAAATTGACATCTTTTTTTTTTTTTTAATGATTTCTTCTAATAAAAGTTCAGATATTTGAATTTCTGTCCTTATTTTTTAGAGGTTTTAGTTTGTTTAAATCTACTTATTTTTTATTTTATTATGGTTGTCTTATCCTCCGATCTTGAGATTTTATGTATTTTTTTATATTTTTTCTTGAATAATCTTTAGATATATTATTTTTTGGATAATTTTTGACCTCTTAATCTTAGATCTATCTTTTTTGGTTAATATTGAGATTAGTGTGTGATGTTTCTATGATGACTTTAGTTTTTTATTGTTAATATATGATATTTTGTTATTTGATTGATGTTAGAAAAAGTTATGTAGATTTTACAAGTATAATTTTTGTAGAAAAATCAGAGAGTCGAACAATAATAATTTGTCAAATAGTGGAGCGTGTTTTCCGTCGATTGCTTCAGTCAAATGCTCCGTCAACTCAATATATTTTTTCAATTTCAGTAATTCGATTTCATTTAGAACTTAATATAAATTTATATAACTATATAATATGTTGCATATCTACTTTATACTATTTTTTATTTAATAAAATATTTTTTTTCTTCAAAAAAAATTTTGAATTACGTCTTATGATAGTTGTAATTTCAAGACCATTATATATATATATATATATATATATATATATATATATATATATATATATATATATATATATATATATTTGAATACCTTAAGAATTAATAAATTTCTTTTACTTCATTTGAATTCATATATATTCACTTTGAAATTTTTTCACACAATAAATAATATTTTAATCAAATAAGAAATAGATATCACATCATATCAATTAATATGATACTCGTGAAATTTTACAAACATTTAACTACACATTAATCACATGAGTTAGTATTCTAAAAAAAAAAAAAAAAATTATGTAAGTTAGGTCGAAATTTAATAAATTCAATTCTATGCCGAATATTATTTTCTGGTAGACCTACGTAAAATTATATTAATATTAAGTGCAGTTAAATAAAATAAATTATATATATATGATTACCATTTTTACCATGCTTAAACACTTAACTAGATGGGTTAATTGTTACACTACCTTCTCTCTTAATTAACGATTCAGATTTTATATTATTGATCTATGGCTAATATTGCCTGGTACCACAACACCACCCACTTCCTCTGATATGATTATTTTTGGTTAATTTAATTCGACTCATACTCGAATTAACGTAACTTTAAAACCAATTTCAATGTCTCTCGTCGATAGCATAATATGACAGAGTCATTAGTAAATAGACAAGAGTTACTCTAATATGAAATTTATATTTGAATGATTTTTTTTTTTTATTTTTTTTTTTATGATGACTTGCTTCAAAACTCTTGTTATAAGATAATTACCTTATTATTGAATTATTAATACAATGATAAATATATATATAAAAAAATAACTGTTAGCTCAAGAACAGAGTGCATTTGTTCGTTTTTTTTATTAACCATAATTTGATTTTTGAAATTATATTGAGCTCATTGAAAAAGAGAATCTAGTTTTGATTAGGAGTGTGCAAACGGTTGATTTATTTAATTTGATCGGTTTTAAATTGAACTGAAATTTAATTCAGTTTTTAAAATTTTAAATTGAACTGAAATTTTAAAAAATTAAAATGAACCAATTGGTTCGATTTATTATTATTTTTTTTTCGGTTGGATTTTATTGAGCTCTAGTTTTGATAAATATGCAAAATGATCTAAAAAAAACTAAGGAAATTTAATTGAGCTTCTTATTCCACATAGATTTTTTTTATTATTTTTTTTATCTATTGAGTTTTCTTTTTCTTTTTCTTTTTCTTTTTTTTTTCCTTTTGCCCAAAGTCAATTTTTGATATTTACAACCCATTTGGAACAAATAAATTCTATAAAATTTTATGGAATTCATTTCAGATTTTACATTTTAAAAAAATTGTGTTTGAAATATTAAAAAATGTTCATTTCAATTTTACGAATTCAATTCCATAAAATTAAACATAATTAAATTAAATTCCATCAAAATATGTGAAATTTTTAAATGAATTTAAAAAAACTAACAAAACAATATTAATGACAAAAATACCATTTTTCTTTTTCTTTTATTCATATTTTTTCTCTATCATCTCTATCATCTCTCTCTCCCTCATCCTCTTATGTTCTCTTTCTCATCTCCTTCTATCCCCTCTTACTACTCTCTTTCTCCAACATTTTTCTCACTTTACTTTTTTTACTTATTTTTTTCCAACTAATTTTTTTTATTAATATTTATAAATTAAATATTAATTATAAATATAAAATATAATTATTTTTAGTTATTTTATTTTTTCTAATTATATTGATAGTATTTTAGGAAGTAAGGAAAAAACAATACAATTATAGATTTATTTTAAATACAAAATATGAAATTCAATTAAATTCTATATTTTAAATTGTACCTTTCTAAATATGAAAATTAATTTGTAAATAAATTTTACTTGAAATTCATTTCATTTTCACATTTGTAATTTATTTATTCCAAATGGAATGTTAAGTATTTATAATTTGGCTATATATGAATAAAAATGGTAAGAGAATTAAATTAGTCATTGACACTTATAAATAGAGATGTGTATATCAAAAATATAATAATTTTAAATTTTAATATCCAGTTGTAAATAGATGGTTGAAAACAACCATCACAATATTTTGTATTTTTCCCTTTTGTTTTATATAACTAATTCATAAATTTGCGTTTGGCGCCATTTGTTATAAAAATATATATATATATTTTTAATTAATTTTCATGTGTCATAAAAACGCAATAATATATAAATACTATTCTAAACAAAAAGATATATAAATGTAAAATTATTGTATATAAATAATAATAATTACTATTGTAATAGATTTTTAAGCCAATCTTCATGTCAATATTTTTATCTTTATATAATAATATATAAATTCAAATTATTAATCACAATATATTCAATGAAATAAAAAAAGAATTATGAGATAATATAATGAAAACAATTATATTATAATGTATTAAAAGTATTATACTATATTACTTTTTTTTTTTATATTGTTACTTTTTTTTTTCATTTGATTTGTTAAAATAAGATTATTATATGAAAAAAGAAAAAAATTTAAAAAACTCTTAAACTTGAATATTAAATACCATATTAGTTACCTAACATTTATTTATAATTATTTTTTAAATACTTAAAACTATATAAATAATAATAAAAAAAAAAGATAAATCAAATGGTGAGCATAGAGAGACTTTCAAAACTTTCTCTATACTTCAACTTTAATATATATATCATGGTTTTCATACTCGGTTCGACCTTTGAACTGGTGAAAATATAAGTTTATGAGTCAGAAGTTGAACCAAAATTTTAAATTATATTTATTATTTATATATTAAAAATAAATATAATATAGATACAACTAAAATTAAACAATGACATAAATAAAAAAAAATTATGATAATATAATATCTCAATATAATAATATTCAACAAAATTTTAACATATTAATATCCAACATAAATCTAAAATTAAGAAACTTAATTATTTATCATATATATATTATATTTAATTAAGTCATAGTTAATAATTTTTTTAATTTAATTTTAATATATTAATTAATAAAGGAAAAAGTAACTATGGAATATATATATATATATATATATATATATATATATATATATATATATATATATATATATATATGCGCGCGCGTGTTGACTTAATGATATTGAAGTTTTATAGATAAATCACATGTAATGATAATTCAATTGAGCATTTAAATTAATTAATATATTTTATAAATATAATTACGGATTTCATTTATTATTATTTTTATTTTTATTTTAAAAATAAATTCAAACTTAAAATTTTACTTAAATTAAGATATGTAAATAAGTGAATAGACATTCTAGTTATTTTCATTATACTCTTATGTATATATATAGTAGTATTCATTTCATGTGTATGAAATAATAAATTATTAATTAATAATATTATAATTATTATTTATTTATGGTATAAAATTAAAATAAATAAATATATTTTTTTAATGTTTTCACATTAGTTGAATGTTGAATAATAATATATTATTGTACCTAGTTAATTAATTAATAAATTATAATACTAGAAAATTTAATTGGTTTCAAAAATACACCCGTAAAACCCATGATCGGGTCATCTAGGTCACCGAGTACCCGGCCGAATGAACAAATTTTTAATGGATTTTAAGAAAATAGGGTTTTATGTGTGACCTGGTTTAACCTATAGACTAATTTCTGAAATTTTTAGTTAAACCAGTTGGATCGAACCGAATCTGACAACTATGATATATATAATAGATTAGGTAGAAAATGGATTGTATATTAACCTTCCATTTATTTTTGGAAAATTATACAGTCATGCTCCTAAAGTATACCCAGTGGCACAAGTAGACCCTTATTGTTTTTTTTTTTTTTTGTTCTCAATAGACCTTTTTTTTTTTTTAAGGTACAGTAATGCCCCTGAACTATACCAATGACACAAGTAGACTAACTATACCAATGACATAAGTAGATTCCTATGATTTTTTTTTTAATTCCCAATAGACCCTTTTTTTTTTTTTTTTTTCAAAAGTCGAACACATAAACCCTTATATCAAAAAAAAAAAAAAAAAAAAAAAGTAATGACAATTTATTTAATCCGATGTGTACTAACATCCATACCACCACCATCACCTCCATCTTCACCATTGACACCATTACCCTATCATCAGTTATCAACAAATCAATTAGAGAAAAAAACTCATGATAAACAAAGAAAAAAAAAAATCAGTTTTTGTATTGATCTATAATCAAATCAGTCTCATTCACAAACATGCCGATGATGAACAAAACCAAAACATTAAAGTTTAACTTTACTACACCAAATTTTAGTTTTTTAATATTTATTTTGAATTTTTTGTGATTTGTTTATGAAGTCTATATTTTTTAATTATGTATTATTAAATCGATAAAATTTTCAATACAAGAATATTAAATATATATTTAAAGATAAAATAAAAAAATTCATTAACAATGACTTAAAAAATAAATTGTCGTTACTTATTTTCGTGACAGAAGAGCTTATGTATTTGACCTTTTTTTTTTTTTTAAAAAAAAAAGGGCCTACTTGTGTCATTGAGTATAATTCAGGGGCATGACTGTACCTTAAAAAAAAAAAAGTCTATTTGGAATAAAATAAAAAAATAATAGGGTTTACTTGTGCCATTGGGTATAATTCAGGGCATCACTGTACATTTTTCCTTTATTTATTTATTTATTTTTTTTGCCCAATGAAAAAAACACTATCATTAAAAGGACTGTAAGCCCATAAACAGTACAAATATGATGATTATAAGGGGGTAAGCCCAAAATAAATATAATCTAAATGGACTCACTGTTCACATAAGACATCCCATTGAAGTGTTTTTTTGCTATGCGCTTAAAGCCCAATACATCATAAAACACAAATATAAAGTCTATGCAAGAACTAGCTCAATGGCCACAATCAATAGTAATTTACACAAGTATCCCTGGCCTGGACTCTTCACTCCAACAAGATTTCTTCACTCCAACAAGATCCATAACCACCATCGTCAAAGCCAACAACGTCATTGATGAAGAAGGACCAAATCGCCAGGGATCTGTGCCTGAACTACCCCAAAAGATGGTGCACTATTGAGCCCAATAAGAAGCCCTCCACTGTTGAAAGAACTCATAAGCAATGATCTGGTGATAGGAGCCACCATCTCTCCCACGAATAGGCCATCGCCTAAAGTGAGTGGATCGCTCATCACTGGCTAAGAACCCCAACTTTAGATGAAAAGGAGAAGCCATACAACCCAGATATGAAGCTTCAAAGTCTCCGCAAGTGTTTCTTTCTCCCCCCTCCCCCCCCCCCCCCCCCCCCCCCAAGCCCTTACTTTCCGGAGCGTAAGAAGATGAATCCGTTGCCACGAAAAGAAAAAGCTATTTGGGAATAAGGTCAACTATTTCACCTGTTGTCGTAATTGCTAGTAGTTGGTAAAGGTAGAAGGAAGGAAGGAATAGCCATAAGGTTTCGGGAAGCCTTTGGCAGCTGCTACTGAATGTCCTATTTTTTAATTAACCCAATAACCAACACAAAGCAACTTCTCAAAACAAGATTAATGATAGGAGGGTTGGACTAAGCCGGAAATAGGCAAGGCAATTTCACTACCCTAAAACGCAGTCCCAACTTGAACCATAAAAGAGACTACAAACCACACAAGACGATAGAAAAAAACAACCTACATAAAGCAAATATGAAACCTAAGAAGCAAGGGGTTCCTTTATTTTTTTTAATACAAAAGCTCTTTTATTAGTTTTGATCTCTAGCTTGATGTAGTATCAATAACTTGATTTCCATAAGCTTTATAAAAAACAAGTACCTATTTGCTAAAAAAAAATCCCAAAACACTTAAATATTTCATTATTTTAAGAAAAAGTATAACTTTATTAATTTTAAACAACATTTTGAGAAAAATATCTTATCATAATCAGACTTAAAATCAAATCATAATCAAATCTTATGTATTATATCCATTTACTCAGTTATTGTCTTTTATATAATTACAACTTATTATATGTATAGAAATAAGTAACTTAAATAACTTATGAAGTTTTAAAAAATTTTAACTTAAATTAAAATTAAAATTTATTTAAAATTTAAATTATAGTAATATTAAAAAATTAAGGTTTATATGATTTTTTGAGATCCTAATTAACTTAAAATATTTATTATTCTCACAAAGTTTATAATTTCATTTTTTATTTTAAATTATTAGAATTTTTATTTTAACATAAGCACGAGGCCAATTTTAAAAATAATTTCAATATTACTGAACCAAATGCTTGGCAACACCTTTAACTATTACCCTAATTTTTTGGACCTTTATCATTAATTATTATTATTTTTTTCAATTTGCACTTTGGTTGATTTCAATAGTTGAAATAAAGAAAATCAAATTTAAAGTTGTAGTATTAGAATGCTATGGATATGGTAAAAATAAGTCACATTGTTGGATCTAGGAAACATGTAGTCCCACTACCAATTTTAAAATTTAAAATTCATAGGGTTTGAAATTAAAGTGTTACAAATTAATACTCTTAATTATTATTATATATATATATATGTCATAAGGTTCCCTCCAAATTTCTTTTTGATAGTTTACGAAAAAGAAAAAACATTGATTATGACATGATATTGTCAAAATATAAATAATCTCCTCTCTAAAGAGAAACAATCTAAATGAAAAGCAACGTCTAGCTAAACAATAAATATATAAGTTTAATAAGTAACAACTAACAACATTTTACTTTAGGTCAAAATCCATGAATAGTTAGGATCAATTTCTGTAAAATGATAACTTTCTCATGATCAATATATACATTTTTCTCAACAAACAAAGGTCTTAGTTGCTTTCAAAGAAAGTGAAGCTTTTTTTTTTTTTTTTTTTTTTTATATATATTTTATTATTACATGTCAAACAAAAATACAAGAAAAATAAATTTTGAATTAATATTTTAGTGATAAAGTGTGTCTTATAAAAGAAAAAATTAAGATTAAAATTTCAACAAAAATTAGGGATAAAAAAAGGAAGAAAAAGTGTTAAAGAAGGATATTGTAAAGTGATGTTTGCAAATATTTAAGTAAAAATTAAATGTTGGATAATATAAGTGATATAATTTTTAATTTATAAAAATATTTAAAAATTTAATCACTCATAGTATTGAATGTAAATTTTAAATTAAAAAATTTTGATTTATCATTAGAAATAATTTTTAATTTAATTGAGATTTTTAAGATAATTTGAAAAATTATTTTTTAAACTGAAAATTTTAATTCTAAATATTAAATCATATTATTAAACATTGTCTAAATTTAGACTTATTTGAGATAAAAGTTTGATTTAAAGGTAACTTTCTTTATTCTCCAAACACTTTAAATTATTAGTTCAAAAAGAAAAAAATGCAAGGAGAGATAAATGACACACAAAACATTAAAATTAATATTTTGCATATTTTCATCCTTATACATTTTGTTTTTATTTTTTTTTAAGAAAGTATAATTTTATAATTTTAATAGAAGTTTAAAAAAAAAAAAACCAAATTTATATAATTTAACATATTCCTTTTAAATAATATATATAAAAATAAGAAGTAAAATAGAGAAAAAGTGATAACTTGACAAAATGTAGAGTTGCAATTGTTGAAGTTATTACAAGACCAAAACTAATTTATTTATTTATTTATAAATTTATCTTGTAATAATAATTGCAAGAACCGCCATGGACTATTTGATTTTGATTCTTGTAAGATTCGGACAACCCAAGTGGATTCAAATCTGACCCATCGTAATTACAGCCGATAAACAAGGGCAGCATCGGAATTCAATCTCACTTAATAAAACGCTTTTATCTTCCTAATTAATTTTCATTTAATTAATTAAATAAATTAATAACAACAAGCAACAAAAATACTTAGTTAATTATGATTAATAAAAAAAATAATATTGATTCTTGACCAAAACCCAAATCAGGTGGGAGGGAAGAAAAAGAACAAACACGTTAAGGGAACAAAGAAAATCAAAGAAAACGAAAACAAAAGTTCATTGCTTTAACAGCAAAGAGGGCCACAGAGAGAGAGAGAGAGGCTTATTCTCTTCTTCAAATAAAGTTTTGAACTTGTTGAAGGGTTTAAGCTTCTTAATTTATATATATATTTTTTCAATTTTTTTGTTGATTATTGTTGGTTTTCAGTGTAAATCGATTTTTAGTTGTACCCATTAAAGGGAAATAGAAGTTCAAATCATTTTCTTTGGTTCTTGAATTTGAATGGTTGTTGTTGAAGGCTTGTTGAAGTAGATCGAGGAGCAACCCAAGTTTCTGATCTGATCAATTTCACTGAAAATGGTATTCTTTTTTTTGTTTAATATTTGTAGTTTTTATCTCTGTTTAATTTGATTTTTGGAAATTTTAAGTCTTTTGTTTGTGTAAATGATGTTCAATTTCTATATAATTTGATGGGTTGTGGTTGTTTTACTTCGTTGTTGACTGATCTGTGCTTTACTTGGAGCTAAAGTATATGCTAATTTCGCATTGCCATTTTCTCTTTATTTTGTGCTTTGATGTTGTGATTGTGATCTAGTTGATATATGTGCTGCTATGGTGTTTTTTGGATGTGCCCATTTTAGTTTTAGAAGAAGTATAGACACTGAGATTAGTTGTTCACTATGTTAAGCAAAGTCATTTATAGAACAATGAAAATGGAAATATTTAGCCCTAAGGTTTTGGTCCAACTAGATCATTTACCAGTGCTCGATTTGTTGGTTACTGATAATTGTCTAGGCATTAGTATTAGTAATGGAAAATGGCATTAGTATTAGTAATGGAAAATGGTCAACTTTTTAAGTATTAGTCAGCTATTCATGATTTGATCCACTTAATATCAAATTTGAGTTGGACTGTGCTTTATTGAATGGCAGAAGAGTCTTGCATTGGAAATGAAGGCCTTTTATCTTTGTGATTTGGGTTAATGACTAGAAAAATTCAAACCTTTTGTCTGAATTTTAGTTCTGGTCAATGCTTTATTTTGTGTCAATTATATTTATAACCTCTAACAGTGTCAATTAAGGGTAGACTTAGCAGTGCATGTGTCAAACATCTCAAATTTTTAAGTGCCATATTTCATGTTTTCATTCAAAAAGTTTTCTCATTAGCATATGATGGAACATATTTAAGTGAAAGAACCCATATGAAATTATTAATCGTATTTTAAATATTAATTATTATTAATGTTTAAAAGAATATGAAATAAAAATTTGGAATTTTCACTTTCACTTGCTCGCCATCCCTTCCTCTTTCCCTTTAAATGTGCCATACCATATGCTAATGAGAAAGTTTTTGAATAAAATATATGACATGTTAATAATTTGAGAGTTTTGGTATGTATCCTCCCAAGTGTTACTGTCATTAGAACCAATATTATAATTAAAGGTTATGTATATAATTGATACAACTTAAAAAATTGGCCATAATTAAAACTTGGACCAAAAGCTTGGATTTCTTTTATCATATTCGCATTTGCGATTTTATATGTATTATCTTTGATAACTCAAGTCAACTTAATCGTGCCTTAAGTTTTTTAAATTAAGGGTTAATTCCTACCAAATCTGATAGACCATATGAATAATTTCGCATCATTCTTTTTTCCAAAATTTTGTATGATTCCAAAATCATGACCAGTGCTTTCAAAATTGCAACCATGAATGCCTTCTTCCAATTCCAACAAAACTCAAAGACGTTTTCAACTTGGATGATCAGTAAAAAACTGACTGATTGAGTTCAGAATTATCGAATAGATGGCTTTTAGCTGTAGTGTAGTCTCATGACATCTTATTTATTTTTCTATAGTTCTGTTTACTTTATGAACAACATTTTTTTTCCTACTAAACATCTTCTTTGTTGGTGAAGAAGATCTCTTCATTTTATTGGTCATGATTCCTATGCTGCATATGTTTCTGGCAAATCAGTTCCTAGTGTGGTTAAATGTGGACCTATTAGAAAAGACCTTAGCCTTGTAACTTGATACTCTGAACTAAATTTTGGTGTAATTTATTTTTAAAACTTGATCATTTGACATGAGGGCATGAAATGGATTTAGTGGCTTCATTTAATTAATGAAATAGAGATGGATTTGTTTTCTCCATTCCACTCGGTTTAGGGCTACATGTTCAGAAAAATCTAGAGCCATCTAATCCTTTTTCATGCTCCACTGCGAGTCATTTTAGGGTTTCCCTTCACATTCTTATCTCCTACAACTTCTGTGTGCTTAACATTGTGTATTGGTGCATTTGTTGGTCTAAAATGCATATATCTAGACCATCTCAATCTCCCATTTCTCAATTTCTCTTGAATAGGTGCCACTTCCACCTTTAAAAAAAAAAAAGGGTGCTGGTACCCTCCAACATTTCTGCTGATTTACCATCAGCACTCTTTTATCCATTGTGGGATGCATATTAGAGTATAGTGTATGAAGAGACAAGCATATATATATATATATATATATATATATATATATATATATATATTGATCCACGTTTTATTTTTAGAGAATAAAATAAGTATGTTACTGACTATAGATGTTAGTGCTTACTTTACAAGTGCATGGAGTGGTGATATTTAAAACATCTCTTTATTCAGTATCCGTTTGTTACTTTGGATTAGTCCTAGAGTCTTTTATTGATTTCTCTGTTCGTGCATTGAAACCAAGAACAAAAAAAGTTCTTATTTTCCATTTCAATTAGATAAGTGAAAGTAATTGTTTGCAACACAAATACTATATATGCTGCTTAAATCTTATAAATGTGGCACAAAATGATACAATTATTATGTTGAAGCAGTAAATCCTCAACACTCTTTGTTTTGCAGGCTGCTGCTGTGAGTTTGGTGGTTGGATCTCTTGTTTGGTTGGAAGATCCTGATTCAGCTTGGGTTGATGGAGAAGTTGTGGAGATTAATGGTGAAAATATTAAGGTCTTTTGTACATCTGGAAAGACGGTGGGTGTTTTTATTGACTTTCCTCAATGCTTATGTTTAATGTACATATCAACCTTGAATGGTTATATTTGCCAATTGCTGAAGTGACAATTCACTATTTTTATTTTGTTGTCATGTCTAGTTACTTTGTTTCTTATTGATGAACCTTTAATGTGATCTTAATATCGTTTTCCTTTATGTGAATCTATAACATGAAGAAAGGAGATACGCTGACCTGCCTTTTTCCCCCATAATTTTGGATAATTGTAGGTTGTTGTTAAAGCTTCCAATGTCTATCCTAAAGATGCTGAAGCCCCACCTTGTGGAGTGGATGATATGACGAAACTGGCTTATTTGCATGAACCAGGAGTTTTACAGAATTTAAGATCAAGATATGATATGAATGAAATTTATGTGAGTATTTGTGAGCAATAAGCAATTTTTGATTCTTATACTTCTTGTTTGGAGGGCGAATGCTGGATAGTTATTTGTCTGAATGTATGCTTTTATGCTTTCTATATGTTGCATTATGCTTTAATGGATATCAAGATACCTTTCTTGTTTTCCTTTACATCTTCCACACTTTCTGATCTATTAAGGCTAATACACTAAATGGTGCCTCCAGACTTACACAGGGAATATATTGATTGCTGTGAATCCTTTTAGAAAGTTGCCACATCTATATGATACCCATATGATGGCACAATATAAAGGGGCGGGCTTTGGTGAGCTTAGTCCACACCCATTTGCTGTTGCAGATGCCGCATACAGGTACACCATTTCTAGTAGTTGGCAGCTGTTCATTTCGTTCCCTCTTTACTCATTTAATAACAGAAAATGCTGTTGCTTGTGGATACAGGCTAATGATCAATGAAGGAATAAGTCAGTCTATTTTAGTTAGTGGTGAGAGTGGGGCTGGTAAAACAGAAAGCACAAAATTGCTTATGCGTTACCTTGCTTACATGGGAGGGAGAGCTGCTGCTGAGGGAAGGACTGTTGAGCAGCAAGTCCTGGAGGTGACCTATTCTTAATTTTATTCTGCAACAAGCAGAAGTAAAAATTCAAGAAATCTGATGTTGCAGGATGATTGACAGCATACTTACATTTACATTGTTCATCATTTTGCAGTCCAATCCTGTTTTAGAAGCATTTGGTAATGCCAAGACAGTTAGAAACAATAACTCAAGGTGGGAAGATCTGTAATAAAAACTTTCTTCATATAGTTGTGAATTTCATAACATGTGTTTAAATGGGTTGTGTTTTCATTTACATGCTATCAATACCGCAGTCGTTTTGGTAAATTCGTTGAGATTCAGTTTGATCAGAGGGGAAAAATTTCAGGAGCTGCTATCAGAACTTATTTGCTAGAAAGATCACGTGTGTGTCAGGTTTCTGATCCTGAGAGAAATTATCACTGCTTCTACATGCTTTGTGCTGCACCACCGGAGGTAATGGATCTTAGATTTCTGATTGTTGCTTCATGAAGAAAGGACTTTTATCAGGAGTCAATATCAATCCTTTCATGAGCTGGATTTATATAATTGGATTGGATATTATGCTACTAATGTTCAATGTATATAATAGTTTTTGCTCTTGCTTCCTCTGTGCTTAGTGAACCTATCATGATTTAAACCTTGTCTGTGTTACCTAGTGCTGTTCACATAAAGCAGGTGATTATGTTAGCACCAAAATTTGGCGCCATATATTGCACTTAAGTGAAGCTACTGTTCTGAAAGTTACCATAATTTCAAATGCCGTTTTCTTACTTCTAGACATTTCTCATTGTTTCTTTCCTTTATCATTCATCAGGATCTTAAAAAATACAAATTGGGAAACCCAAGAACATTCCATTATCTGAATCAATCAAATTGCTATGAATTGGATGGTGTTGATGATTCTAAGGAATACACTGCAACAAGGAGGGCAATGGAAATTGTTGGAATAAGTTCCGCTGAGCAGGTATTTTATAAGGATCTATTTTAATTGAAAAATGTGATCAGTCAAGTGCTAAAATCTCATAAAAGCTCATTTTCTCTCTGTTACCCTTTTCAGGACGCCATATTTCAAGTTGTGGCTGCAATTCTCCATCTTGGAAATATTGAATTTGCAAAAGGGAAGGAAATAGATTCATCGATGCCTAAAGATGAAAAATCTTGGTTTCATCTAAGAACTGCTGCTGAGATTTTAATGTAATTGGTCTATTTCATGTACACATCCACACACTGATAGGCTATTCTTAAAAATATCTACACCCCATATGCTTTCATAATGGAAGGAAATGCAGTTTCTGAAATCTGAATTTTGTTTAGGTGTGATGTGAAGGCACTAGAAGACTCTCTCTGCAAACGTGTAATTGTAACTCGTGATGAAACAATTACAAAGTGGCTGGATCCAGAATCTGCTGCTCTTAGTAGAGATGCATTGGCTAAAATTATTTACTCAAGGTTGTTTGATTGGTAAGTTTCACTTTCATATTCTGATGGTATTGTATTTCCTTGCTCTACAGAGCATTGTTAAATTCTGAATGTCTGGGCATTGGAATCTGCTGTTTAGCATTGCTCTAATATTTCCTGTCTTTCTGCAGGCTTGTGGATAAGATTAATAGTTCAATTGGTCAAGACCCAGACTCTAAGTTCTTAATTGGCGTGCTGGATATTTATGGATTTGAGAGTTTCAAGACAAACAGGTGCTTAACTGGTATGCCTTTTGTTTACATTATTGAGAGGAATTGGTTCTGTAAGAGAACTAATTGTTCCATTCAAATGTCTCAAGTGTGACATCATGTCTCGAGGCAATAGAAGTTCCATTTATGTGTGGTTGGTTGTGCAGCATGGAGGAGGAGAATTTAGATTTCTTGATGCTGTTTCTAGTCATGTGGATTAGTTGAAGATGATATTAGATTTTTGATAGTTCAACATCATCTTGCAGCTTTAGTGTTACTGCTTTCATGATCGTACCAGTTAATGAAACTCCATTAGGCATATTGGTTCCCTGATGCATCAGTATTGGAGGGTTTTCTTTTCCTAGGTGGGCATCAAGGGAATAGCTGGCCAACTGGTTAATCTCCTTTTCACTTAGGGGTTCTATAACATAGACAGCTGCCTACTATTTGGAGGATTTGTGCAGTGTGCAACAGTCGTTAGCTTCTCTTTCTGTGATGCGTAAATGAGGGATTCATATTAATTGAATCAATCACAGTTAGATGAATCTTGGTGGATGTTTGTTTCATTCTTTCATCTGATTGTTGATATGATATCATTCTTGCAGTTTTGAGCAATTTTGCATCAACTTGACAAATGAAAAACTTCAGCAACATTTTAATCAGGTATATTTGGAAAGTCAGTGCTACTCTCTTTAGATGCCTTTGTGTTTCTTTTGTCTACTGGATGTGTTATTGATGCATAAATATCTCTTGGCAGCATGTCTTCAAAATGGAGCAAGAAGAATATACAAAAGAAGAAATTGATTGGAGCTACATTGATTTTATTGATAATCAAGATATTCTTGATCTCATTGAAAAGGTTTGTTTTTCTTCTACCTTTGCATCAGGTATTACTAGGTATTTGGTCTGATCTGCTGTGATTTCTTTGATCTAGTACAAAATGATATTGTAAATTCTGTTGTTGTTGTTGTTGTCCTGTAGTTGATTTTCTATATTATTAAGTTAACTGCAAAACAGCAGATAAGGCTCGTGTCACAAATAGAACTGTAGCCTAATTGGTAATATTCATCTCAATGTACTCTATGATTTAGTAATTTTTTTCCCTTGTTGTCTTTGAAAAGTTTATTCTTTTTATTTTACTATGATGGCAATCACATGCTTACAATTGCTCTGGATTTTGGTGGAACTAAATAGACATATCTACGAAGTTATGGCATTCAATACTGCCCCCACTTTTCATTTGATGTTTGACTTATTTTTGAGATTTTTTGTTTCCTATTAATTTTCAGAAACCTGGTGGTATAATTGCTCTTCTGGATGAAGCATGGTAAGCATAATGGCAGCATACTATTCACATTTTCTTCTATTTCACATTAATATCAATGGTACAGCTGTTTTTTCTTTTTTTCCCAAATTTTTCTTGATTGTCCTGTATGATAACATAGCTGTGACTTGTTTTTTCTAGCATGTTTCCAAGATCAACACATGAAACTTTTGCTCAGAAGTTGTACCAGACATTTAAAAATCATAAACGGTTCAGCAAGCCAAAATTAGCTCGAAGCGATTTCACAATTTGCCACTATGCTGGTGATGTAAGTGCGTTTTCTTTTTATGTTCTGGTTCAGCAATGTTGTGACAAAATAATAATTTTTGGATTTTGAAATATATTGATGGAACTTTGACTTGTTACCAGGTCACATATCAAACTGAACTCTTTTTGGACAAGAACAAAGACTATGTTGTTGCTGAACATCAAGCACTCCTAAGTGCTTCCAAATGTTCATTTGTTTCGGGATTGTTTCCACCTTTAGCTGAAGAATCCTCCAAACAGTCAAAGTTCTCTTCAATAGGTTCTCGGTTTAAGGTATGGCATATTTTCTCTTCACCTTTTCCCCCAAATTATTTTCTCTGTCAGGTCTTGTGGGTATGAATTTTTGTTCTCTACTGCATGTAGCAACAACTGCAAGCTTTGCTTGAAACTCTCAGTTCAACGGAGCCGCATTACATTCGCTGTGTAAAGCCCAACAATCTTCTTAAGCCAGCAATTTTTGAGAATAAAAATGTTCTTCAACAATTGCGGTGTGGGGTAAGATTTTAATGGTTTTTACTTCTGAATCTTGACTATGTTAAAGTTGTAATTTAGAACTGCCTGAAAATGTGCTAGTCCATCATGTGTCTCATTTCAGGGAGTCATGGAAGCAATTAGGATTAGTTGTGCAGGATACCCTACTAGAAAATCATTTGATGAATTTGCAGACAGATTTGGCATCCTTGCACCAGAAGTTTTGGATGGGAGGTATTTGATTCTTTCTCTTAGCTGTAAGATTTTCTGCTGAATCATTGCAGATTTTGACCCTTTTATAATGCAATTTTCTGCTAGTTCTGATGAAGTTGCTGCTTGCAAGAGGCTTCTGGAAAAAGTAGGACTTGAAGGCTATCAGGTAATTGTCTGAGATGTGAACAGATTCTCTTCTAAGAATATAATTCTGTTACTTAGTTGTATAATTTCTATAGATTCATTATGAGTTTAACCATTGTTTAATATAGGAGGACAGATTATTTTCATTCTACTATGGATTTAATATCATGTTTGTTTCACTGTAAGGCTTTGGAAGTTTAACACTGTTGCTTTTCATTGCCAATCTGGTAATAAGACCCAGATTGATGAGCAGCTACAACATTTTCTTAATAACTCTGCTATTGGGAATCAACTGGATCCTCACATGAGATTTTCCTCTATCTTTGGGGAGGTGGTTTTTTTTGTACTAATACTATGTTCCATTTTATTTTGCAGATTGGTAAAACGAAGGTATTCCTTAGGGCTGGTCAAATGGCGGAACTGGATGCTCGTAGGAGTGAGGTATTGGGAAGATCAGCAAGCATTATTCAGAGGAAAGTGCGGTCTTATTTGTCTCGCAGAAGTTTCATCATGCTCCGCCGATCTGCAATACAGATTCAATCAGCATGCAGAGGTGTTTTATTGCTTCTTGGTCACTTGCCTTAGCTAGTAGTGCTAAAGGCTTAGGTAACGAGAATTTGTATCACACTATTGATTTTGTCTGTGCCCAATGCAGGACAACTTGCTCGGCAAGTTTACGAGAATATGCGGAGAGAGGCTGCTTCTCTGAGGATCCAAAGATATTTGCGGATGCATTTTGCTAGGAAAGCTTATACAGAATTGTGTTGCTCTGCTATTTCTATCCAAACGGGTATGCGTGGTATGGATGCTAGGGATGAGTTACGCTTCAGAAGGCAGACTAGAGCAGCAATTGTAATTCAGGTAAAATTATTCCTGGGATATTCATCACTAAGATCATAAAGTATTTAGGCAATTTCTTTTTTGTTGCTACTTTCTGCACATTGCAAGCATTTGTTTTAACAATTTTCATGCTTTTTTCAAGTTGTCTGTACCTGAATTGATATGCCCCTTTTCCACTGTACCCAGAGTCAATATCGCAAATACTTGGCCCGGTTACATTATATGAAGTTGAAGAAAGCAGTAATCACAACACAGTGTGCATGGAGAGGGAGAGTTGCTCGTAAAGAACTGCGGAAACTTAAGATGGTCAGCTTCTCTCTTTTCTTTAATTTGATCTTGTGAAATTGTTTGGGAAACGGCTGAGGGTGGAAGCCTTCTCTTCTATATGTGTCTTCTCTTTTATTCTAATAGATCTTCTGTTATGAATTAACAGCTTTACTCATATACAATGGTTTTGCCTAAACAGGGCCATTGGAAGAAAAATCTTGTTCTGCTTATTATTCTGATAAAATCTTACGGCGTTAATTTCTATTTTCTGAAATTATAATGATCTATTGCCCTTGTTCATCGTGCAAGGACGATGTTTGGTATAATTGTTAATGACCCCAAAAAGCAACTCCCTGGATCTCTTTAAAATGATGGGCACATGTATTGCACGCACTTTGTTTTAGCAAAAACTTGTTTAGAATGAAAATTAGCCTAGAACAAATTTGCATACACTTAAATTGCATCTGTCGATGTAATTTAGTATGAAATTTTGGTTTAGTTCTTTTAAATTATAATGTAATTAATTTCCTTCATTTTTTATTAATTATTTTTCCAAAATTATGCAGTTCTTTTGAAGCAGTTAAAAAATTTTATGCTCTTTGTTATTTTTGCATGTGAAATTTAGTCTCTTTATTTTTTGCATTATTCTTTTTATAACAGGCTGCCAGGGAAACTGGTGCTCTTCAAGCTGCCAAAAATAAATTGGAAAAGCAAGTTGAAGAATTAACATGGAGACTACAGCTGGAGAAGCGCATGAGGGTATGCACATGGGAAATTTCTGTGTAGTAATTATGTGATGTTTATCTCATCTAAAGTCATCTGAATTCTTTGAGCTATCGGCTTTAATTTATTCATTTTCTAAAACCATTTATTTAGTCTTTTTATCTCATCAGTTTGCCTGTTTGAAACATGCTTCAGTTTGGATAACGTAAATAAAATGAATTATTATTTGAAATAGATGAATAATATTTCTCATTTAAATTTCCATTTTGTTTGTGTTCTATAGTCCTTGTGTGGACTTGTAAGAGGACAATTTTTGTTTTGTTTTTATTTTATCTAGGAAAGAGATGATATATCTTAAAAGCATGCATAGTAGATACTAATTGTTGACCATAGGGCTTGGTGAAACACAAAACTAAAAGGAGCTGTCTGAAAGAAGCTAACTTATTCAATCTTTGTTTAGTGTTGACACTGATTTAATTCGTATTGTTTGCCTCACATTTGATTACTCGTCGTAGAATGTTCTCTCTTGTTTTCTTTTCTCAAATTTTTGTATCATCTGTGATGTGTAGGCTGATTTGGAAGAAGCTAAAACACAAGAAAATGCAAAACTGCAGTTGGCTTTACAGGAAATGCAACTTCAGTTCAAAGAAACTAAGGAAATGCTCGTAAAGGAACGGGAGGCTGCCAAAATGGCCAAAGAAATTGTCCCTGTTATACAGGAGGTTCCTGTAGTTGACCATGCAATGCTGGAGAAGCTGACTACAGAAAATGAGAAACTCAAGGTAGGAGGCTGATGGTTAGGGGTCTATACCATAAATTGAAAGCAGACATCTGAGAAGTGTCCTCTGAACTTGGGAATCATGCTTTTGAATTTTTTTTTTTTTATTATTGATGATGATTTCGTCTTTGTGATAAATTTCAGGCTCTGGTTAGTTCACTGGAACAGAAAATTGATGAAACAGAGAAAAAATTTGAAGAGACGAACAAAATAAGTGAAGAAAGATTGAAGCAAGCTTTGGTGGCAGAGTCAAAAATAGTTGAACTGAAGACTGCTATGCATAGGTGGTTGTTACGTTGAAACTACATTGCCTATACATATATATTTGTCATTAATTAAATGCAATGTGAACTATCTCTGTTAATGCCTTGATGTTCATGTTCTTTCCTATCTCTGTTGAATTGTTTCCAGGCTGGAAGAAAAATTTTCTGACATGGAAACTGAGAACCAAGTTCTTCGGCAGCAAGGTTTGCTCCAGACACCTGTTAAGAGGACATCAGAGCGTCCACCCATTCCAGCAACTCAGGTCTGCATTTTCTGCAAAGATGTATGGATCCTCCGTTTCCCCCCGTCTCTCTCATGTTAACCTTTCTTTTAATTGCAGAGTTTGGAAAATGGTCACCATGTGAATGAAGAGCACAAATCCAATGTAATCAATCTCATTGATCATCTACCTATAGCAATTGAATATTGTGTTTTCATAATTTCATACTCTGCTTTCTGGTTAATGATTGTCAATGGGATTTTTTTTCTACAGGAACCACAGAGTGCAACCCCCGTAAAAACATTTGGCACAGAGTCAGATAGCAAGTTTAGGAGATCCCACATTGAACGCCAACATGTATGTGCTTACAAAATTAGTTTTTGCTTTATCTATTATCTTTCCCCTTTCTAAGAAGGATGTGGGCTGTGAAATTCCAACATTTGGATATCCTCTTATTTGTTGCAACAGGAGAATATTGATGCTCTTATCAATTGCGTTATGAATAACATTGGGTATAGTCATGGAAAGCCTGTTGCAGCATTTACCATATACAAATGCCTTCTCCACTGGAAATCCTTTGAAGCAGAAAGGACTAGTGTGTTTGATCGTCTCATTCAAATGATTGGTTCTGCAATCGAGGTAACTGGGTACATCATCATATCATAGATTGTTCTTAGAAAAAGCTAACTATGAGTGCAGTGATCCATTGAACAAGGCATGCCAATGATAATTCTGTTCGTGATTACAGAATGAAGATAACAATGAACACATGGCTTACTGGTTATCAAATACATCAACTTTATTGTTTTTGCTGCAACGGAGTCTGAAGGCAGCTGGTGCTACTGGTGCAACTCCAAATCGGAAGCCATCCTCCGCAGCATCCTTGTTTGGGAGGATGACCATGGTATTGATTTTTTTTTTTCTCAAATTAATTCTGTTTTCTTGTGACATTTGATTTTGCTTGCGAGGTTAATGTTTTGTTCACTAATTGCATTCTTGGTCAATTCTAGGGTTTTCGCTCTTCACCCTCCTCTTCCAACCTTGCTGCTGCCGCTGCACTTGCAGTAGTGCGCCAAGTAGAGGCCAAATACCCAGCCTTGCTTTTCAAGCAACAGCTTGCAGCATATGTGGAGAAAATTTATGGAATTATTCGAGACAACTTGAAGAAGGAATTGTCGTCTTTACTTTCATTATGCATCCAGGTATGTTGCATATCACTTCTTGCTATGTTGTGGAAACTGAAAAAATTGTTTTTAATCCCAATTACTTGTCAATTTCAACAACTGTAACTTCATGTTATTCTTTTTGTCCACTTTAGGCTCCCAGAACATCTAAGGGAAGTGTACTAAGATCTGGGCGGTCCTTCAGTAAAGATTCTCCTTCAAGCCATTGGCAGAGCATAATTGATAGTCTCAACACTCTTCTCAGCACTTTGAAACAAAATTTTGTATGGGCTTTACTATTTGCTCTTGTAATTGTCTTTTAAATGCACAAAAAAGCTCATTGTTATGGATATTTCAGGTGCCTTCAGTTCTTATCCAGAAGATCTATACCCAAACTTTCTCATACATCAATGTGCAATTATTCAATAGGTAATTAGTCAGCCTACTCCTGTGATATTATCATCTTATGCCAAAAGGTTTCCTTACATGGAGATTCTATGATGTTCAGTCTTCTTTTGCGTCGCGAGTGTTGTACCTTTAGCAATGGTGAATATGTGAAAGCCGGATTAGCTGAGCTAGAGCTATGGTGTTGCCAAGCAAAGGAAGAGGTAATCTTATTTGCTTTTTAACTTGTCAGTATCATTTTGGCTCATTTCTTCGTTGTTTGCTTATTTTGTCATGTTGCATTTGTATTCTCTAGATTTTAGTCCTAACAGCAAACATAATGGTAATCTTAGCCATGTGCATAAATTTCCTTTATTCTCATTTCTCCACCTCCTTTGATTGCAGTATGCTGGCTCATCTTGGGATGAACTAAAGCACATCAGACAGGCTGTTGGATTTTTGGTATGCCAATGACTTGTTTTTTATTTAAATTTTAGTCCTAACAGCAAACATATTGGTAATCTTGTTCTGTGCTGTTTATTTTCTTGTCTTGGCTCTCAGGTTATACATCAGAAGTATAGAATATCCTATGATGAAATCACAAATGATCTGTGCCCCGTAAGTCTCTCTCTCTCTCTCTCTCTCATATAGTGTGCATGCATTAGTGGAGCACAGTTGAGGAAAATGGGTACAACACTCGCATATTCTTATACTCATATTCGCCATTTTACGTAGTCCAATAAATTACAGCCTAATGCATGCACACAATAAAACATCAGAAGCTTCCTCACTACAATGGTTTCGTTTTTTCAGATCCTGAGTGTGCAACAGCTGTACAGAATCTGTACTCTATACTGGGATGACAACTATAACACTCGAAGTGTGTCTCCTGGTGTAAGTGTTTATGAAAGATTTTCTACAATGGTGTTTTTGGAGTTTGTTTTCCTATCAAACATATTTGAATGCTCTATAACTTGCACCTTCAACCTCTCTTCAGGTCATTGCCAGCATGAGGGTTCTTATGACCGAAGACTCCAATGATGCTGTCAGCAGTTCCTTTTTGTTGGACGACAATTCTGGGTAAGTTTCTTCAATTCTCAAATATGTCAATTTGTTATCATGGAAACTTCTTTCATGTTTATGAATGAAGTGATACGGGCTATCTTTCATTTATATTAAACTAGGAAAGTGATGATCTTTATAGAGATATTGAGTTACGCACATAAAATGAAATGAGGCTAACTGAACTGTCAATATGTATTTTCCATTGATCATTTACTTGTGGTTCATGTGAGGTTAAACAATCTCACTCATCTCACAGTTCTTGGTATCTCAATGAAAATGGCTCATGATTGTAAAATGCATCCATCCTCCATGATAGCACTATTGCTAAATATTTTTCTTTGAAGATATCTTCTTAATCTGTCAAAAAAAGAAAAAATGTTGCCTTTTGCAATTTATTCAGATTGTATGTACCATCTAATTTGTAATTCTTAATGCAGCATCCCATTCTCGGTTGATGACCTTTCTAATTCACTGCAAGAGAAGGATTTTATGGATGTTGAACCGGCAGAGGAACTACTTGAGAATCCGGCCTTCCAATTTTTACATGAGTGAGGGCCAAGGAAGCTCAATGTCACGGGTTATGTTAACGCAGCGGATATTAGGTGCGTTGCTTCATCCGCGGGACGTAACACCAAGCTTCTTATCCTTTTTGTCTGAAGTAGGCTTCTTATCCATTCAATCTCTCGTCAGTGATAAGATGGTTGTAAAGTTCAAATCTTTTTCCTTTTTTCCCTTTTTCCATATTCTTTTCTTCATCTTTGCCCCCATGTAAAAATCTTTTATTAATTTATTATTAATTTTTTTATTTTTGAGATTCAAATTTGTAAAATCCATCCTTGTAGAGGGGCAAAGGAAATTACCTTGTTGGTTGGTTGAGTGCATTCTTTAGTGAAATCCTACATTTGTTTTTGTTTTGTTCTTTTCTTTTTGCCATAATGGGCAGCAAATTTCATAGGTAGTTTAGAGGGAAGTGCATAGTCTCATTGTTATTTTGTGGTTGAGGCATTGCTCTCTCCACCCAATTTTCTGTACAAAGAAACAAGACATTTGAACATCAATTCATAGTAATGAGAAATATATGGGATTGATTTATAATATTGCATTGTTTGTTTTAAATAAATTTTATTCAATTAATTTCACTTTTATTATATTCTTGAAAAAACACTTGTTATTTTATGCTAGGGTTTGAATTGCAATCAGTTTTATTGGAATAGGAGATATTATTATTATTTTTTAAAATTAAATTATAAATTCAACCTTGCAATTGTTTTTGTCAAACAAATTAAATTACTGGGAATGAAATTGCATAATTTTCTATTTTAAAAAATAAATTAAATTGAAATATATTGCTTCACTTCATTAGTTTTCTTGAAGATAAACTTGTCAATTTTTTATAACAATTTCAACATAAAGTAAATTTTCAAATAATTTAGGGGTAAGTGGTGATTCTAATTTGTTTTAAACTATAAAGCCTCCAATTACATGGAATTTATGCTTAGTACCAGCTTAAAAATTTTCTGTTCAATCCTGCAGGAGCTTGAGCATAATATTTTATTTTAATACCATGTGAATAATTGATTAATAAAATTCAATTCAATTATTAATTAATAAAATTCAAAGGCTTTGAAAATTTAATGAAATTTATTGCTTTTTTATTATTAATTTTTTTGCAATTATGCCTACAATTTAAAGATAATTTGCTCTTCCTTTTGTTTGTGGGAAAAAAAAAAAAAAAAGGAAATAATCTATGAATTTAAGCTTGCTTTTAAATTATTTTTGGTTAGAATGTTTAAAGTTTGTAACATTGATAATTCAAAATTAATATTTTTTTCTTAATAAAAAAATTTCTGACAATTGGCATAATTTTTAAATTAAACAAATAAAAATAAAAATTTATTTAAGTACGACTTTCTTTTTTTTTTTATTGGAGGTTCAATGAATCAAAATAATATTTAGATTAGATGAGATGAGATTAAATTATAAGGACGTTTCTTTATTTAATATATAATGAATAAATAAAATTTTTATTTTAGCCTTTTTGATGAAATCGATAAAATAAAATTTAATTATTATTTAAAAAGAAAAATATAATAAATATCAAAGGCATCCATCAAAGGAAGAAATTGATAGAATTAGGATTATATATATGTAAAAATTGACTTGCAATTTAAATAATAAATGAATAGTTACAAGTATCTTAAAAATCAAAATCAAACAATATTGAAAAATAAGTGCAAAATACATATATATTCTTGTGGTAGCCCATGAGGAAATCACATGGATGCCCTAAAAAACCCTCACCTAGTACACAACTGACTACTACCTCACCACACCCTTCTCTACCACAAAACTAATGCCTGCACTACTAAATTAGGGACCATACATTCATTCAATTTAAGGGTTTTGGACCCAATTTAAGGACCCCTACTGGACCATTTTTTTTTTCTTTTAATCTTCAAAATTATACAACTAAAACTACACTCATTTGACCAATTCTTCCGGTCCAAATTTTGTAGCGTGTTTTCTCTTGCGCGATAAGATCTGTACTTAGTCTTTTAAAATTTTACATCGCTCGTTAAGATTATGTGTAAATTATATAAGTTAACACGTTTTTATAAATACGTCATGATTTTGTCAAAAATTGTGTCATATTTCTGACCCTGTGTGTATAAATATTGATTAAAAACAAAAATTGTAGCTTGTACAACTGGTTTGTATTGCTAGTCAAAATGTGGATTGAATCATTTATATGGAGATAATAACGTTTCTCATATTTAAAAACGTGTCAACTCAGCGTTTAGAAATTTAAAATATCTTTTTAATTGAATAAATTTTGATAAATTCTTTAAAATAACATGTCGATTCAGCGTTAAAAAATTCAAAATATCTTTTCAATTGAATAAATTTTATTAAAAAATTTAAATTTGTAATCTTACATAGTTGAAAACAATTTCCACACTACTAATGTGTGGACAATCATATATATGGAGATAATAAAATATTTCATATTTTAAAATAGCGTGTCACTTCAACATTAAGAAATTCAAAATATCCTTTAAATTTAATAAATTTTAATAAAATACTTAAATTTTTATTCTTATATAATTGAAAATAATTTTAATGCTACTAAATTAAAATCTATTAGTATTGTAATAGCTTGACCCAAAACTGACTAAATAATTTAAAAATTGTTAACTCAAGTTATATAAATAATAAATAGTTGAATCTTATAAACCGTTTTTCACTTTCAGGGTGTGTTTGGATCGAGGTTAAAAGGGGTTAAGTGCTACTCCTGTAATACTTTAACCCTCTTTAACCTTATTTGGTAAGCTTTTAGATATCAAGGTTAATGTTTAACCTCCTTAACAATTGCTCCCAATTAAACTTTAA